>JAODAL010027462.1:0-54926 GCA_025379985.1 Phyllomedusa bahiana
TTAGTTGTGTGTAGTGGCCCATACCTCAATACCCACGGGCTAGCCCTGGCTTTTAAAAAGCTTTTTGGCAACAATATGGCATTCTTAGGGAGATAATTAAAGAATTTATTATCATGGTCACAGCTTTTTTTTTATTAAAACATAATTTTCTTTCTTTTGATTGTAATTTCTATTTGCATAAATAAGGTGCATCAATGGGAGCTTGCTTCTCCCCCTTATTGGCTGACATTATTATGGGTATGTGGGAAAAGTGTTTTCTTTTTTTGGGTTACACTGTTTTTTCACCCATATCAGATGGTATGGTCGTTATATAGATGACCCCCTTCTGTTATGGGAGAGGACCAGAACATCTCATACCAGATTTTGTCAGATATACAACTAAGAACAATAATAATCTGCATTTTACTTTTAATCGTCATCCAAATACTATTGATTTTTTGGATATCTGTTGCGAGAGGGCATTAACAGGCACACTCGCACCTCTGCAGCATCCCCAGCTGCGGCCAGTGCCGCAGCCAGGTACTCGGGCTGCGGACGTGCCCGCAGCTCTGACAGCCACTTACCTCACCACGCTCCTGTTCTCATCCCGGCGCGCGATCCTGCTGCCGGCCGGGTGCGCGCCCGCCCCCTAGGGCATGCGCGTGGTACTTCTGGCAAATTTAAAGGGACAGCGCGCGAGCGATTGGTTTCACCAGGCGCTGACCCTATTTAAGCCCGGCCTCTTCCCTAGCACCTTGCTGAATCGATAGTGCCCTGTGCCTTGAGAGGAAGCGTTCTTGAGTATCTTGTTTGTCTACTGTGTACCGTAGCTTCTGCCTCCGTCCCTCGACCACGAACCATTGCCGCCTGTCCTGTCCTTCTGCCTGTCCCCGACCATGAGCCTGCTTCACGATTCTGTACCACGCAACACCTCGGCTGCCACTGCAGGCAAGTCACGTCAGCGACCTGGTAGCAATCCGCCGCAGCAAGTCCATCCCGCTTTGCGGCGGGCTCTGGTGAAAACCGGACCTACTTAGACTCTGCTCCCTGGCGTGGCTTACACCATCGCTTGTGGTGGTCCAGAGGATCCACTACCACTGACCGTTACAAAAACTGGTAGATGTTTTTTTATTATTTTGACAATTTGAGAAAACTAAGGACTATAGGTTGTGGAAAAGGTGATACAGTTATTTGCATGTCTTTTTCTATGTTTAGCTGCTCTAAATTGCTTAAGCTTTGATCAAGGCATTCTGTGTACTTTTTGGCTGGCATTTTTTAAAACAGTATCATTGTACTCATGTTCTCTAAGTCTTTTGAGGACTAATGTTTCCCATAGATCATGATGCCAGGCCATGGTATATATGCACACAAATACAAACTTTACATGCTGTTTATAAGCAAACAGGACGTCTGCGGTTAGCATAGGCTAGGCGCTTCTATTCACTAGTCCTCATTTGCACCTGGCTGCTCCATGTCCTTTCTCCCTCCTAGGATGTGCAGGTACTTTTACCCCCCTTGCACTCTTCAGGCTGCGCTGGACCCTTTTCACTTCTCATACTGCTCCCAGGCCATGCCTGGCACTCCCTTGGAGTGGGCCGGGCCTTGCAGGCAGCCAGTGATGCTGCTGATTCATTTATGCTGCAGACTTACCTGTAGCAAATTGGCAGCATCGCGGACTGTCTGTGAGTGTCGGCACTGATCCTGACTTAGCATTTGGTAAAAAAAGGCCTGTGCTTACTATCAAACTTGTGCACGCCCCCTCGTTTCACACCTCGGCCCAGGTCCTGTACGGCAGTACCCTTAGTACTGCCTTATCAGCAACCCAGCATTGTATATTCTGCCACTACTGGAAGATTAGTGGAGACCAAAAAGATCCGACTGAGAGCAGGGCTATCTTATCTATTAGGCACACTAGACAGTTGTTTGGGGCCCCAAGAGCAAGGTGCCCTGGGCGGTTGGTGGTATATCTAGTTACTATTTTAGGCTAGAGGCTGCTTTAGGCTACGAACGGGGATTTTATTTTTTTTCTGTTTCAATTAAAGGCTAATTGGGGTCCCCCCCCCCCTCCCGGCAGAGTTGGCATTCCTCCCGCCGCGGCGCCAGAGTAGCGCTGATGTGCTACTCTGGCGCCGCCGGTCCGCTGCTACAGGCGGGTGAAGCGGCCGCAGCAGCCGCTCACCCGTGCGGCGCGTCTCACGGTACAGGGAGGAGGCAGGAGGGATCGCTCCCTCCTCCCTTCTCCCCCTGTATGCGTCGGTGTGCGCGTTGTACATACAGATCAGCGTCGCAGGGGTAGTGACGCGCGGCTCCACCCACTCCCCCTGCAACGCTGAGGAGATTGTCAGGAGCTGGCCATGCTGCAGGGAGCCTGGTGAGGTAAGTGGCTTTTATTATTTTATTTGTATTAGCTATAGGGGGGCTTACCGTTCTACAATAAGGGGGCAACTACCGCGCTACAACCGGGGCAACTACCTGGCTACACTCAGGGGGCTCTACCTGGCTACAATAAGGGGGCAACTACCTGGCTACAAAGGGGGCAACTACCTGGCTACAATAAGGGGGCATCTACCTGGCTACAATAAGGGGGCAACTACCTGGCTACAATAAGGGGGCAACTACCTGGCTACAATAAGGGGGCAATAACTTGGCTACAATAAGGGGGCAACTACCTGACTACAAAGGGGGCAACTACCTGGCTACAATAAGGGGGCTCTACCTGGCTACAATAAGGGGTAAACTACCTGGCTACAATAAGGGGGCAACTACCTGGCTACAAAAAGGGGGCTCTACCTGGCTACAATAAGGGGGCAAATACATGGCTATAATAAGGGGGCTCTACCTGGCTACAATAAGGGGGCAACTACCTGGCCACAAAGGGGGCAACTACCTGGCTACAATAAGGGGGCTCTACCTGGCTACAAAAGGGGGCAACTACTTGGCTACAATAAGGGGGCAACAACCTGACTACAAAGGGGGAACTACCTGGCTACAATAAGGGGCTCTACCTGGCTACAAAAGGGGGCAACTACCTGGCTACAATAAGGGGGGAACTACCTGGCTACAATAAGGGGGCAACTACCTGGCTACAAAAAGGGGACTCTACCTGGCTACAATAAGGGGCAACTACCTAGCAATAAGGGGCAATACGGACTACAAAGGGGGCAACTACCTGGCTACAATAAGGGGCAACTACCTGGTACAGGGTGCAACTACTGGTACAAAGGGGGCATCTATCTGGCTACAATAAGGGGCAACTACCTGTAAAAGGGGCCACTACCTGGCTACAATAAGGGGGCTACTACCTGGCTACAATAAAGGCACTACCGGCTAAAAGGGGACTACCAGCTACAATAAGGGTCTATCTGGCTACAATAAGGGGGCAACTACCTGGCTACAATAGGGGCTCTACGGCTACAATAAGGGGCAATACCTGGCTACAATAAGGGGGCTCTACCTGGCTACAACAAGGGGGCAACTTACCTGGTTACAATAAGGGGGGCAACTACTAACTACAAGGGGGCTAACTACCTGGTACTAAAGGGGGCATCACTGGCTACTAAAGGGGGCAACTACCTGACTACTAAAGGGGGCACTACCTGGCTAACAATGGGAGGGCAACTACCTGGCTACAATAAGGGGGCTCTACCTGGCTACAATAAGGGGGCAACTACCTGGCTACAATAAGGGGGCAACTACCTGGCTACAATAAGGGGGCAACTACCTGGCTACAAAAAGGGGACTCTACCTGGCTACAATAAGGGGGCAACTACCTGGCTACAATAAGGGGGGCAACTACCTGACTACAAAGGGGGCAACTACCTGGCTACAATAAGGGGGCAACTACCTGGCTACAAAGGGGGCAACTACCTGGCTACAAAGGGGGCATTATGGCTACCAATAAGGGGGCAACAACTGGACAGGGGGGCAACTACCTGGCTACAATAAGGGGGCTACTACCTGGCTACAATAAAGGGGCAACTACCTGGCTACAAAGGGGGAACTACCAGGCTACAATAAGGGGGCTCTATTACCTGGCTACAATAAGGGGGCTCTACCTGGCTACAATAAGGGGGCAACTACCTGGCTACAATAAGGGGGCTCTACCTGGCTACAATAAGGGGGCAACTTCCTGGTTACAATAAGGGGGCAACTACCTAACTACAAAGGGGGCAACTACCTGGCTACTAAAGGGGGCATCTACCTGGCTACTAAAGGGGGCAACTACCTGACTACTAAAGGGGGCACTACCTGGCTCACAATGGGAGGGCAACTACCTGGCTACTAAAGGGGCAACTACCTGACTACTAAAGGGGGCAACTACCTGGTGCTCCGCCCTCTTCAATCTCCTGCTTTTCCATTTTCAAAAGTTGGCAACTTGGGCGTGGCTTGCCATGTGAAGGAGCTGGACGCACGTTGCTAGAGCTCCGGGCAGGATACTGCTATAGAACCAGCAAATTGCGATAGAAATGAGTCCCAGACGGGGTAAAAAGATCCCCAAGTTGATTCAGGCTGCCTCTGTGGGAGAGATTCCCATTTCAAACTATTTTGCCCCTCTACAAGACCTGGAAGGTGAATAAGCTGCCTCCCACGCCACTGAAGCACCGCCGCCATCTTCCCCAGCTTCCGGCGCTTCTGCTCCAAGAACACGCGGCACAGCAGCCCGTATGACGAGCCTTCGCGACTCACCCTCGTCTCGAGATCCCCAACCGATGCTGCAGACCACCGGCACCTCCGCGCCTACAGGAGGACTGAAGGCAGACAAGCCCGTGCGCCCGGAACGGATCCCGCAGCAGCGCGAGCACCGGCCGGATAAGGTACCTCGGGCTATCCCAGCGGCTCCGGCTGCCTCCCCTTCTCAAGGATCCCCCATGCACTGGTGCTCGGTCCTGGGTCCAGACCAGCCGCACTCTCAAATGGGGAGCCCTGTGCATGATAACCAGCCTTGTTGGCCTGCTCCAAAGCCTGCAGCCGCCATCTTGCCGCACCACGTGGGGCCGCAGGCACTACCGTGGATTTCTGTGTGTGCTGCGGTGGAGCCCCAGGCCCTGACAAAGAACTGCCTAGCAACAAAACCCGGGGAGGCATTAACCCACCAGCACCCTGTACCAGGCACCCTAAAGGTCAGTCACAGACCACAGTAGCTGAGCTAACAGCCGCATCGGCTATGGACTGTGCCCTCCAAAGTGTAATGGACGGCTCTCTTAATTGGGCTACAGAAAACTCATCTGGGGACTCTGCGGACGACGGGGAGCCTGCTGGTCTGGCTACCTCAGTCCTGGAGCCTATGAGACGTCACCAGGCAAAAGATCCCTCTGCACTAAGCACCCCAGCTGCTGTCTCGCTCTCTGGGCTAACCGAATTTGGGAGGCATCAGGCCGCCATGACCGCGGCTTCTCAGCCTTGGCGTGACCCTGTGCAGCAGCCCGCTCCCCTCACCACTGCGATAGAGGGGCCCCAGCAGACCCTGGCTGCTCCTGCTGAGCCTTATACCCGGGGGAACAGTGTTCCTGCACCGCTATACCAGACAGAGCCCCCACATCTCCCTGTGGTATCCCACCTGGTCGCATCTGCTATTGGCAACAGTCACCCTCTGGCTCATGGCAGTGGGGACTGGGGTCGGCCAGAAAACTCCCGTGCCATGGCTCTTCAGGAAGTATCGTGGGCCTCCAACCCGGGCTCTCCAACATGGGTCAGTAGCCCTCATCCACCGCCTTTCGCTTCTCAGCAACCAGCACATGTTGCCCCTACGCTCCGGCACCAACCTGGATCGCATACCCTAGTCCTCCCTTCTTCGGACGCAGCGCTACAGGCCTTGGCTTCACATCCTGAGCTACAGGCGTTGCTCACGCTTCTTCCATCAAAATCGGACATGCAGCAGCTGGGCAATGAGCTGCGCCAAGCCTGGCATCAAGATCTGCAACCAGTCCAGGCAGCAGTAAAGGAGTTGCAACAGAAATGTCAGAAATTGGAGGGTACTCAAGACTCCACTTTCGAATCTCCAGACGGCCTTAGCTGATCAAGTTCAGCGTCATAACCAACTTGTATCCCAGCTTGATGATCTGGAAAACCGCAATAGGCGGAATAACATTAGAGTGCGTGGTCTTCCAGAAACGGTCCGCGCCTCTGAATTAATGCCAACCATCACGAAAATGTTTAACGTCATACTTGGCAGACCCACTGACACCTTCATAGAATTCGACCGGGCCCATAGAGCCCTCCGTCCCCAAAGCCAAGACACCTCGAACCCAAGGGATGTCATCTGCAGGGTCCATCACTACACCCTGAAAGAGGAGATCCTGAGGAAAGCTCGCCTGATGGGGACGGTCCTATATGAGAACACTCAGATTGGACTCTATCCTGACCTCTCAAGGCGTACCCTGAGGATGAGGTCAGCCCTCAAGCCCCTTCTCGCTGTCCTGCAGAACCGCCGGATTCAATATCGCTGGGACTTTCCGTTTGCTCTTCAGGTGAAGCAGGGGGAATCCATGGTAACTCTCCGTTCGCCGGCGGACTTGCCGGCTTTTCTTGCCGCTCTGCACTTGCCGTTGGTGGAGTTCCCTGACTGGCCAGCCGCTGTCGATCCGAGCCTATCTGCCCCATCATCCTCTAAGCAGCGGATGACTTCCCGCTCGCCCCCACCGACTCTCCCGAAAACTCAGCGGGTGAACCGCCGGAGAAGAGTCTCAGACATGCCTGCTGTGTCTCCTGACCCTCCGGGAAAAATAGTAAATGATCAACTAGTAGTTAGTTGACTTTGGCGGGGTCTCTTATTGTTCTCTACCCCCCCCCCCCACTTGGGACATTTGAATAGCTTAAAGTCTTTCTTGAAATTTGCTGTTTCTTACTTTTAGCAAAGGATGCCGCTTATATAAGCTTCTTGTT
Source organism: Phyllomedusa bahiana (assembly GCA_025379985.1). NCBI lineage: Eukaryota > Metazoa > Chordata > Amphibia > Anura > Hylidae > Phyllomedusa > Phyllomedusa bahiana. The sequence goes on from JAODAL010027462.1 coordinate 6,862, forward strand.
ATGTTAGTTTACTAGCATTGTTGCCTAACACCCTTTGCCTTTCAGTGTCTCACTCCTGCCGTCTGGAGCTCAGGTGCTATGAGATAGGTTGGCTCTGAATGTCTTGCCTTTGCAGGCGGGTCATGTTGGCCCCCAGATGCCGATCGGGCTCCTCTGGACCATTTTGCTACTTTGGTCTACCGCAGTTACTAGGCTGCCATGTTATCTTTTTCTTTATATTTCTGTTTGATGGGCCTTGTTGGCCATTGTTCTGCTGCCCTCTCCTCTCCAGTTTCCCCCAGCCAGTCGGGATCGACCCTCTCATTGCTCTCCTCTCTCATCTTGGTCCCTCTTATTATGAGCTTACGATGCATTATGAATGTATACCATGAGGGTTACGTCCCTTAATTTTAAGGGGCTGAATACGCCAGAGTAACGGTCCAAGATCTTCTATCATCTGCATCTTCTATCATCCTACAGGAGACTCACTTATTGAGAGAGCAAGAGAGACTCTTGCAGAGTAGGTTCTACCCTGCCTGGTACCATAGAAGCAACCCTTCCCAGAAAACTAAGGGAGTAGCTATACTTGTTCACAAATCCTTCCCCTTGCAGGTGCTGGATACTTATGCTGATGAGGAGGCTAGGGCAATCTTCTTGAAATGTAGCTTTCAAGGCCATATTTACACAGTGGCAAATGTCTATGTCCCAAATTCCGGTCAGATCTCCTTCCTCACCAGGGTGCATGATGAATTGACGTGTTTTGCTCAAGGCCAGGTCATACTGTGTGGCGACTTCAATTTAGTTCAGCATCCCCCTCTGGACACATTCAATGGGCGTCCGTCCATCCCTCATCGGACACTGAATAAGTTCAGTAACTTAATGCACAGTATGCAACTGGCGGACGTGTGGCGCATCATGCACCCAGGGGAGAAAGACTACACCTTCTTCTCGAACCCTCACCAAGTATATAGTCGCATAGATTATATTTTCACACAACACTCCCTTTTGCCCCATGTGACAAATACTAAGATTGATCTGATGCTCCACTCTGACCATGCGCCCATACACTGCGATCTTGACCTGCCGCACTTCAAGCGCCCCCCGTTTCATTGGAGGTTAAATGAGATCCTCTTGCAGGAAGCTCTCTGTCTGCAGGAACTCCAAGTCTTGATAAAAGACTTTCAGGAGCACCATAGGGCAGACCAAACGACCCCCCCAGATCCAATGGGAGGCATTGAAGTGCGTCAAGCGAGGAGTGCTAATAAAGCACGGAGCCCAGTTGAAGCGCGAAGCGGCTAGTAAACTCCGTTCCTTGCTAATAGAGCTACACTCTGCGTAGACTATCCATAAGACTTCAGGCTCAGATTCAGACCTGAGAACACTACTCAAGCTCCGTCACGAAGTGTTGGCACTCATGGAACGAAAACATAAACGCTATCGCCAGATGCGGGAGGTGAGGTTTTACGAGTGGAGCAACAGGCCAGGTAGATATTTAGCCAGAGCCCTAAGGGACAGGAGGGCTTCCCTCTTTATTCTTCAGATCAAATCGTCCGATGGCCGTTTGCTACATTTGACCGAGCATATACTCTCGGTCTTCCATGAATACTACTCGAAGCTTTATAATCTCCCTAGCCTGGCCCAGCGACACACGGACGGTGACTCCCGCCCTAATCTACAGAAATATCTACAATGCACGGCTCTTCCTGCCCTCTCCAGAGAGGTTGCTACCTCCTTGGAGGACCCATTTTCTCCTCAAGAACTTCAAATAGCTATTGCCTCCCTGCCAGCGGGCAAAAGCCCAGGGCCAGACGGCTTTACTTCCAAGATTTTTAAGGTTCTGAAGGAGGAACTAACCCCCCCAATCCTGCTGAATTTTAATTCAGTCTCTCAGTCATCCCCTTTCTCCCCTGACTTTCTCAAAGCACACATCACGGTCATCCTCAAGGAGGGAAAGGATCCGGCCTTATGTCAAAGCTATCGTCCAATCTCTTTAATAAACACGGACGCCAAAATCTTTGCCAAAATGATAGCTTTGCGACTAAACCCCCTCCTAGGTAATCACATCCACCTTGACCAAGTGGGATTCGTACCCATGAGAGAAGCGAGAGATAATACTCTCAAAACTTTCACACTAGTCAGCCACATGCGGAGGTCTAAGATTCCCTGTATGTTGCTTTCTTTAGACGCAGAGAAGGCCTTCGACCGGGTTGACTGGTAGTTCCTCTCGGGAGCCCTTTTGTCTCTTGGGATTGGCCCAATTCTTTGGGATAAGATACTTGCCCTGTATCACCACCCGCAGGCTCAAATACGAATTAATGGATAGCTTTCTGCTCCGTTTACCATCACAATGGTACCAGGCAGGGTTGCCCTCTCTCTCCTCTCCTATCCGCTCTAGGCAGGGAACACTTGCTCCAGGACATTCGCCTGAACACCTCTATCAGTGGAGTGAAGTGTGGTGCTCTTAATGTGAAATGTTCAGCCTTTGCTGATGATCTACTTCTTTATGTCACAGAACCCTTAATCTCCCTCCCTTCCATTCTACGCATTCTAGACGACTTTGGGTCATTCAGTAATCACAAGGTGAAACAGGGCCCAAGAGTATGGCCCTGAATATCACCCTGTCCCAGTGAGTGGCTTGTCTAAAGGAAAACCAAACCCCTTTGCATGGGCGCCTTCCTCCATTAAATATTTGGGAGTCCATATCCCGGCGGATCCCAGCAAAATCTTTGACCTCAATTACCCACCGCTTCTGAACTCCATAAAGCTTGATCTTTCCAAGTGGGAAAAGAAAGACTTTTCCTGGTTGGGTCGTATCAACATTGTAAAGCTGAACGTTCTACCGGATTACTGTACCTTTTCCAGACTTTTCCGATTACGCTCCCCAACCCTTTTTTCCAAACCCCTGCATAGCCTGATAATGTGTTTTATCTGGGGCAAAAACACCCTAGATCTCTACAGAATCCAAAGGGAAAGAAAGGGGGTCTGTCGGTTCCAAATCTTCAAGCTTATTTTTTAAAGCGGGCCTCGGCAGCCCGAACCCTTAGACGGCTTCCATGGCTCTCAGACAAAGGCTTGGGTGGAATCGAGACTGAACTCTATCCCCTCCCCAACAGGGCGCTCCCTTTGGGAAATTCCTCATTTGTGGCTCCCTACAAAAAGTTTAGACTCTTCCTCTGGTAGTGCAAACAGTTATACGAGTAATCAGATATTACCGCTCCTCCATGGTTATCATGGACCCAGGAGGTCCGCTCACCCCACTTACAGGGAATCCTGGGGTACCGGAGACATTGCGTTCAACGGACCTAGGAATAGGAAGGGGCAGAGGCTTTGGGGTTGTTGGGGATGTGTACCAGGACAGCGTGGTTAAATCATACTCGATCCTGAGAGACGAATGCCAGAGCTCCAGGTTCTCGAGATTACATTACTATCAACTGCGCAGCTGGTGCGCGTCCTCTAGCGCCCCTCTCTCCCTCAACAGAGCTCTCTCGACCTTTGAGACCTGGTGTCTCCGAGTTCCATTCTCTAAACATTTATTATCTAGGATCTATGGTCTGTTGACTCAGACTATGCCAACTGCTAAGCTCCACTTTCAAACTGCGTGGGAGAAAGAGCTTGCTAGGGAACTCTCAGAGGATGAGTGGCACCGAATATTCGCACTTGAGCGGAGATCCTCTGTTTCTGCTCGTACCCAAGAGCTGAAGTACAAGATAATCTCTTGCTGGTACAGGGTCCCCTCGTTGTTGCACGCCCTTTACCCTTCAGTCCCTAATACATGTTGGAGATGCCAGGGTGCGGAGGGCACCCTGATGCACATCTGGTGGAGTTGCCCATCCTTACAGCCCTTTTGGGTTAAAGTAATCCACATAATTGGTATAATTACAGGTGAAAAGCTGGATAATGATCCGACTGTCCTGTTATTCATGCTAATTCAAGGCTCCTCCAGTTCTCTGAAAGGCCAGTTGATCACCTGCTTATTAAATGCCGCTAAAACAGTGATACCTAGGCTCTGGCGCTCTACAACGCCACCATCCGTTACTGCATGGTTCGATGAGGTTCATAAGATCTGTAGGTGGGAGGAAGTACGGAGTGATTCAATGGGTGATGGCCTCAAATTTCTTAAGGTCTGGGACGACTGGCTTAATTTTTGCAAATCAGCGCACTACGCTAGATTCTGTTAGTCTACGCTCAACTTATTTCGTTTGACTTGGACCGTCCTATTCTTTTGGTGAGTGATGTGGAGTGGTCGATCCCAGCTGGCTACTACCCCCTCCCCTCCCTCCCTACCCGTGTTTCCCTTATTTGGGATATGACCCTCTTCATTCGATGGTTTCTTCTACTGCAGTTCTCTCTTGAGGCGTCCTGGATGGGGATAGGAGGGGCGGGCGCGATCATTGTGCCGGGGAGTCAGGGTGGCAATAGTATGGAGTGTGCTGATGCGATATTCTTCTCGCTCTTCGCCCGCCTCTTTAATTGTCGGGAGGAGACCCGGGGTTTTCGCTTTGGACCTTCTCCTCTCAGTCGAATTAGATAGAGTGACTGTTGCCGTGCTGGTTCCCTGTCACTAGCACCTGACGACAAACCCGAGCTCCTCCATATGTTGCCTCAATATTGAATGCTTGCTCAGGATAGGGGTAAATACACCTACATTATAGCAATACTATTGTGTTACTGCTTTGCATGACCTTAGCTTACTTTTCACTAGGAGGACTTTCATGACGCCTGATATACTTGTAACACATTGTTATCTTATTATCATTAATACTGCTGCATATTGATGTTTACCACTTATTTGATGTTTCTCAAATAAACCCTTTTTTTGAATGAAAAAAAAAGTTGGCAACTATGATTAAAGGGGCCCGGCTTAATGTCATGTGCTTGGGCAGGGCCCAGTGCACTGCTTTGCCCAGGGGCCCTTAATGCTGTCCCAACAGCCTTGACAGAGATTGGATACAGGGCAATACATTAATTCTCTTCTTTTTATAGCACTGCTGGTCAAGGTACAAACAGTATATATAGAGTATCACCGCTCCCTACGTCTTATTTCTTTCTTAGGTTTTCCCCCTCTTTTAGGATTCTCTGCAGCCAGGAAAGAAAGTCACTGCAGGAAGCAGCTCTCACTCTGGTAGTCTTGATGCCACCATACATGGTTGTCCATGCAGTCTCATCCATGCAGGGAATTTTGCTGTTGCTGGTAGGTTGCTCCTGCAAAACCTGGGGTTCCTTGGTCTTCACATTTACATTCAATGGTCCTAATCCTTATTTAAATAAACACTACTTATGTTGGATCCCGTATTAATTGATGATAAATCCATAGTATGTATTGTTAGTGCTGCTTCTTGTCATGGATTTCTGTTGTTAATGTTTTCTATCTAGATAAGATTCATGTAGTCAGCACTAGATGGCAGTATTTAATAGGTGTAATTCTCCTTTATTATTCATGGAAACTTTCAAAGCAGCAGTGTAACCACCAATGAAATTGTAAACTGGGTGATGTTGAAAATGGTTTCTGAACTGTATTTCCTTTAAAACACAATTTTAAAGGTACATATTTTGCACAACCCCCTGTAGCAGTATGAGGCTTGATATTATGAGGGAAACTTAACTATCTAGACGTAACTAGAAAGTTAAGTCTAATTAAGCAAACATATTTATACAATATATTTATGATTATATTTTGTAATATGTTATTTATTATTATATATTACGTATCATATATTTTTTATCTTATTATTTAGTATTCACAAATTATTTATATATTTTACGATAGCACTGACATTGTCTAACATCTTATACTGAGAATGCAGTAATATCAAACACTGTGCCCAGTGGGGCTGACAATCTACCTATCTAACCTTACTGCAATACATTTCACAGAAAGCCAATTAGCAACAACACCCAGTCTATGCTGAATCAACATCTCAATGCTTTACAGCTGGACTGTGTAATCCAGGAACATTTGTGTGGACTGTGCCTAACTCTTCACTGCAACAGAAACCCAACTTTAAAATTTAACTTTTATTAACATATAACTAAAAAATATATTTTCCCACGAAACAACTTAAATCATATCCTAAAAACAACAGAATGCCAGGATAGATAAATGGCTAATGAAGCCAACTCACAGTTTGATGATTGCCAAATGACAAAGATCCTGGAATTCGTGAAGGAAATGTCCGTTTTGATACACCATTGGTGTAGTAAATCCTACAGATGCTGGTAGTCCACAACAAAATAGATTAAACAAAGAAAAAATTGAGGAAATATGTCTATTCTGACCCTCCTTGTACCCTTCCTAATAACGGGGACATTGCCCCAAAAAGGGCGGTTCCGTTTACAGCACTCACCCTACAAAAAATCTATATCCTAAAGGTGCAAGGAAAGAACTTTTTAAAGCCTTAAAATGCAAACAAAAAACTTTTTGGTACCTAAATGAGCCCAAAAAGTAAAAAAATTGACAAAGGTCCCGACGCATTTCCCCTTTCCAAGAAAGGTTCATAAGGGGACAATAAGATATTCAGAACTTAGGATATAAAGATAATGATAGGTAATTTAGAGGGAATACATACAGACATTACACAATAAAAACTTACAGATGAGACAAGGTATGAGGACCCTGCATGCGAGAGCTTACAATCTTTGAGGGTGCTTGGGGGAGATGAAGGGTGAGAAGTGCTAGGTTAACAATGGTCCAGCCATCCAAATAAAGATAAAATGGAGCCAATTATATACAGTCATATGAAAAAGTTTGGGCACCCCTATTAATCTTAATCATTTTTAGTTCTAAATATTTGGGTGTTTGCAACAGCCATTTCAATTTGATATATCTAATAACTGATGGACATAGTAATATTTCCGGATTAAAATGAGGTTTATTGTACTAACACAAAATGTGCAATATACATTAAACCAAAATTTGACCGGTGCAAAAGTATGGGCACCCCAACAGAAAAGTGACATTAATATTTAGTAGATCCTCCTTTTGCAAAAATAACAGCCTCTAGTCGCTTCCTGTAGCTTTTAATCAGTTCCTGGATCCTGGATGAAGGTATTTTTGACCATTCCGCTTTACAAAACAATTCAAGTTCAGTTAAGTTTGATGGTCGCCGAGCATGGACATCCCGCTTCAAAGTATCCCATAGATGTTCAATGATATTCAGGTCTGGGGACTGGGATGGCCATTCCAGAACATTGTAATTGTTCCTCTGCATGAATGCCTGAGTAGATTTGGAGCTGTGTTTGGGATCATTGTCTTGCTGAAATATCCATCCCCGGCGTAACTTCAAATTCATCACTGATTCTTGTACATTATTCTGAAGAATCTGCTGATACTGAGTTGAATCCATGCGACCCTCAACTTTAACAAGATTCCCGGTGCCGGCATTGGCCACACAGCCCCAAAGCATGATGGAACCTCCACCAAATTTTACAGTGGGTAGCAAGTGTTTTTCTTGGAATGCTGTGTTTTTGGGACGCTATGCATAACGCCTTTTTGTATGACCAAACAACTCAATCTTTGTTTCATCAGTCCACAGGACCTTCTTCCAAAATGAAGATGGCTTGTCCAAAGTGCTTTTGCATACCTCAGGCAGCTTTGTTTGTGGCGTGCTTTCAGAAACGGCTTCTTTCGCATCACTCTCCCATACAGCTTCTCCTTGTGCAAAGTGTGCTATATTGTTGACCGATGCACAGTGACACCATCTGCAGCAAGATGATGCTGCAGCTCTTTGGAGGTGGTCTGTGTGATTGTCCTTGACTGGTTTCTTTTACCATTCTTCCTCTCTGCCTTTCTGATATTTTTCTTGGCCTGCCACTTCTGGGCTTAACAAGAACTGTCCCTGTGGTCTTCCATTTCCTTACTATGTTCCTCACAGTGGAAACTGACAGGTTAAATCTCTGAGACAACTTTTTGTATCCTTCCCCTGAACAACTATGTTGAACAATCTTTGTTTTCAGATCATTTGAGAGTTGTTTTGAGGAGCCCATGATGCCACTCTTCACAGGAGATTCAAATAGGAGAACAACTTGCAATTGGCCACCTTAAATACCTTTTCTCATCATTGGATACACCTGGCTATGAAGATCAAAGCTCAGTGAGGTTACAAAACCAATGTTGTGCTTCAGAAAGTCAGTAAAAAGTAGTTAGGAGTATTCAAATCAATAAAATGATAAGGGTACCCAAATTTTTGCACCAGTCAAAATTTGGTTTAATGCATATTGCACATTTTGTGTTAGTACAATAAACCTCATTTCAATCTGGAAAAATTACTGTGTCCATTAGTTATTAGATATATCAAATTGACATGGCTGTTGCAAACACCCAAATATTTAGAACTACAAATGATTAAGATTAATAGGGGTGCCCAAACTTTTTCATATGACGGTATTTATTGTTCAAATAAAAATTTTTGGCCCATAGCATATACAAAATGTGGGGAGGAAAAGCAGGCCACTATAACATGTGGGAATGAAAAGTCTAGTGTTCCCAATGGACACAAATTAACCAACTGGGACAATCACTAGACAAGGATATATAAAATGGTTGTAGGATCAAAAACCTGTCCGATGACAACCATGCTGGACTCCCCTATGTTAGTTAAGGTCCTTATAAATACCAAGAAATAAACGAAGAAGAAAGAAGTCAAAGGTAAGTTGCCTCAAATGAAACACCCAAAATTTGTCTACATTGAAGTGTAGGGATCCCATACGATAAATCCATTGGTCCTCCCTACAAAGAATTTTTTCATCCTAATTTCCCTGCCATGGGAAGATGGTCTAATCACCTCTACCACCATGAAACATAGGACATTGTAATCCCCATCGTGATATTTCTGCACGTGACATGCCGTTGTTGTCTCTCTTTTGTGCCTAATGTCTAAAATATGTTCGCTCACTCTCCTCCTAAATGGTCTCTTGCTTTTACCAATATAATCAAGAGGACAAGGAAAGGTACACAAAAATAGAGCAACGATGTCCAGCGAAAAAGTAACTACTGTATGTTTAAAAAATTCTAAGCTTTATATAGTAACATCATATAAAATGTATCACTTCATGATAGTAAAAATAATCGCATCTAAAGCCGACGCGTTTCGGAGATTGACTCCTTCCTCATGGCATAAACATATAAGACTGACCACTGCCTATATATAATCCTCAACACCAACACGTGATACAAGGAAAGGTACACAGATATACTACTCTTGTTGATTTGCAATTTGCAAAATACCGAATAGTGTACTCCTGATTATTTGAAGCACTCCTAAAGGTCGTTCCCTGTCGAATGACAGGACTACACAGTTTGATCCATGTGTGCAGGTGCCCAGTGGTTTCCTGTCTAGCCATGTGCCTACTTGATCAACTGGGGGGAGAGGGGTAAAGTGACCGCGTACTAGTCTGACTTTAAGGGATCTCCCTCTTCGATAGGTGATCAACGGATGACGTGGAATATAATCCACTAGATCACTGTCCAGCTGCAAAATGCACCAATATTTCTTAAGGATGTTAATAACTGCGCCATTCTTATCATTAAAGGTAGCAATAATTTGTGCCACATCAAATGATTCTTTCTTGTTATTAGAAGTAGAATTAAGCAAAGGAGTGCACCTATGTGTACATGCATGTCAATGTGCTGAGTCAGGAATGTCACTAGGGTTACCTCTTTCCAAAAACCGATCTCTCAGTGCCCATGATTGATGTTTATTGTCACTGAACTTTGAACAGTTTCACCTGATGCATGGAATCTGACCATTGGGTATCCCCTGTTTAAGGGGCCTAGGATGATGACTCTCCGAAAACAAACTATTTGTGGCCATTGGTTTTCTGTAGATGTCTGTATGAATGTTATGTTGTAGGTCTTTTGTGATTAAACATCTAAAAAGGGAGGCAGTTCTCTCTAATTTCAGAAGTGAAATGCATCCCAATATTATTTTGATTAAGATTAGTGTTGAGTGATTATTATCGACAAAGTTGAAATCGGCACGGTATTTACGTTGATCGGATTTTTTTTAGATCACGCGATAAGTTAGGTTCAAATCTGTGCATAATCTATTAATATTGCGCCATTTTCGGCGCTTCCGGTCATTTTCGCGGCCAGCAAATCAGCTTACAGAATAGAGCAGGGTGAGATGTGTGTGCGACGTCATGACTGGATGTGCATGGTTGCGATTGGCTGGAAAAATCACATGACCTCGTTTTACATAGAACAGCCCTTCCTGTCATGATCAGTGTGTGTCAGCGTCTCATAGCAGTAGGACGTGCGCTCTGCCTCTGTCCAAACAGCTCAGCAAACAGCTCAGCGAAATTATTCTATTTTTTCACAGAGACAGCTCTACTTTTAGCTGTGATCCTTAGAACTTAGTTAGATCAGAGATTTGCAGATTTTAGGTAGTTAGGCAGAGAATTTTAAAGGACCTCCTACCGCTGTAAAGTCACGGGGGGGGAACGAGGGGGGGGGGGGCCCGCGGGCGAACACAAACAAGCAATATAAAGGATACTGGATATTGTACAGCCAAAAAATTGTTTATACATTGCATTGCCTTATATTAGGATACAGATCATTTCTTGTAACTGCAGGTCTATTTGTTAGGTGCAAAACTCCACTTTTATTATCAGTATACATTTCAGATAGGTGTTCTTTTTCAATTTTGCCCAGTCCAGCTTTGTTGATATAGCCACCTTGCAGTTAAATTTGAATACAGCAATTTTGTAGTCACCACAGGTTGATAGGTGCCAAAAAATACCTTTTATTATCCCGTATACATTTCAGATAGGTGTTTTTTCCACTTTGGCACAGGCCAGCTTTGTTGATAGAGCCACCTTGCAGTTAAATTTGAATCCAGCAACTATGTAGTCACCACAGGTATACTGATAGGTGCCAAAAATACCTTTTATTAACCGTATACATTTCAGACAGGTGTTTTTTTTTCACTTTTGGTCAGTCAAGCTTTGTTGATAGAGCTACTTTGCAGTTAAATTTGAATACAGCAATTTTGTAGTCACCACAGGTTGATAGGTGCCAAAAAATACCTTTTATTATCCCGTATACATTTCAGATACGTGTTTTTTTCACTTTGGCGCAGGCCAGCTTTGTTGATAGAGCCACCTTGCAGTTAAATTTGAATCCAGCAACTTTGTAGTCACCACAGGTGTACTGATAGGTGCCAAAAATACCTTTTATTATCCATATACATTTCAGACAGGTGTTTTTTTTTCACTTTTGGTCAGTCAAGCTTTGTTGATAGAGCTACTTTGCAGTTAAATTTGAATACAGCAATTTTGTAGTCACCACAGGTGAATTGATAGGTGCCAAAAAATACCTTTTATTATCCCGTATACATTTCAGATACGTGTTTTTTTCACTTTGGCGCAGGCCAGCTTTGTTGATAGAGCCACCTTGCAGTTAAATTTGAATCCAGCAACTTTGTAGTCACCACAGGTGAATTGATAGGTGCCAAAAATACAGTTTATTATCCGTATACATTTCAGACAGGTGTTTTTTTCACTTTTGGTCAGTCAAGCTTTGTTGATAGAGATACCTTGCACTTAAATTTGAATCCAGCATTTTGTAGTAACCACAGGTGTATTGATAGGTGCCAAAAAATACCTTTTATTATCCCGTATACATTCAGATACATGTTATTTTTCACTTTGGCACACGTCAGCTTTGTTGATAAGCCACCTGCAGTTAAATTTGAATCCAGCAACTTTGTTGTCACCACAGTGTACTGATAGTGCCAAAAATACCTTTTATATCCGTATACATTTCAGACAGGTGTTTTTTTCACTTTTGGAAATACAAGCTTTGTTGAAAGAGCTACTTTGCAGTTAAATTTGAATACAGCAATTTTGTAGTCACCACAGGTGAATTGATAGGTGCCAAAAATACCGTTTGTTATCCGTATACATTTCAGACAGGTGTTTTTTTCACTTTTGGTCAGTCAAGCTTTGTTGATAGAGCTACTTTGCAGTTTAATTTGAATCCAGCAATTTTGTTTTGAATTGAGGGATTTGAGAATAGCTGTGATTTGCCATCTTTTAATAAGAGACTTTCCAAAACTCTTCCATACCTTCTCAAATTTTTATCTTTCTGAACATGGAGTGAAATGCAGGTGGTAAGCGAGCAAAGAGGGGGTAGGACATGGAGGTAGAGGTATGAGAGAAGGTGCTCCTTCCAGTGCTGGCGACAACACGCATGCCAGCGGATCGTCAGTTGCAGGACCATCAGGCCTGTCATCGCTGGGTCAGGGTCCTGTGAATCTCAGTAATGAACAGCGTCGCCAATCTGTTCTTCAGTGGTTAATGCAACCTGCATCCAGCAGTCTTACCTCCTCGTCCTTCCAGAGTCACGGCCACAAATGTTATCATCAGCATCATCAGCATCCGTCCAACATGAAACGAAGGCAGCCCAAATGTCAACTCGTGTACCCACCACTGTGGATAATCCATTTTCTGAAGACCTCTTTGATGACAAAATGTGGTTGGGGTCAGAAGGCATGTTAAAAGATCAAGAGGCCAAAGATGATGATTTTCTCTGCTCTGGCGCCCAGTTACTGATGCCATCAGAGGAGGAGAAGGAAGCCGGTCAATCGGCAAAAATCCCGGGCGGTCGGCAATGCCTTGCAGTCCCTCTTGCTTGTAACCCGCAGCTTCTGGATGCAGAATGTCAGGACGACCAAGTCACCTGTGTTGATGATGATGATGACAATATTGCAGATCCAACGTGGTCTTTTCAGCAGAATTTGCTTGCGAGCACTTCATCACTGGGCGAGGAGGAAGACGATGGGGTAGTGTCAGTACGGGTCCCGCCTCAAAAAGGGAGAGGGCGGTCGCAGAAGTCTGCTGATATGATTCCGCCAGCCACGGTCAGTGGAAACCCCGCTCCTCGTTTATCGCCGTCAAAAAGGTCCAGGACCTCTCAAGCCTGGGCCTTCTTTGAGCAAGTCTCTGATTCACCCAGCAATGTCATATGCCGCCTTTGCCGTAAACGCATATGTAGAGGCAAGAATCTTAGGTGTTTAACCACCACCAACATGTCTAGTCACATGCAACGAATGCATGAGTTGAAATGGAGGCAACACTTGGCCAAAAAAGGCCAGACCGACGCAGGGCCTATAACCACTGTCACACCCTCTGTCTCCGCCTCCTCCTCCTCCGCCACCACCAAGCGTTCCTCAGCTGCCCATGTCTCTCAGAGTCATGATCAGGGATCAGCCTCTGCTTCAGCCTTCACCGTCGCCCGAGTACCATCAGCACCACCAGAGACCCATCCTACCCCTTCCTTCCGCCAGTTTGACGACCTTCACGCCGTACAGCGGCCAGTCTAGCAGCCAGCCTTCTGTCTTCCAGGTTTGGGAGCAGAAGAAACACTTTAACCTAAACCATCCAAGGCCAAAAGCCTGAATGTCGGCATTGCCAGGCTTTTGGCCTTGGAAAATGTTGCCTTTCCATCTGGTGGACACAGATGGGTCCGCCACGTCATGCCCTTGCCTGCCCCCAATACCAGATGCCGAGCAGGCATTTCTTTGCCAGAAAAGCCATCCCTGCCCTGGCCAGCCACGTGTCATCTAAAATTTCAAGCGCGTTGTCCACATCTGTGTCCGGAAAAGTCCATTTGACCACCGACACATGGACTAGTAAGCACGGCCAAGGCCGCTATATCTCTGTGACAGCTCACTGGGTGAGCTGGGTGGATGTCTCTGGGGGTGATGGTGGCTCTCAGGCTCGGCGTACGCTCTTCAAAAATGCAGGGATGGGGCAGGGCTCTTTCACCCAAGGTCCTCTGGTGGCATCACGTGCCCAGAGAAACCAGGCCGTGTTGAAATTAATCTGTGGTGACAAGAGCCTTGTGCCAGGGAAGGTGGTGTGCGATAACGGGAGAAATCTGCTGGCCGCCCTTAAGATCGGTAGCTGGAGCACATCCCTTGCCTGGCACATGTCATGAACCTTGGTCGTCCAGAAATTTCTAAAGAGCTACCCGGGTCTGGACTGCCTGCTGAGGAAGGCTCGAGGTCTGAGTTCGCACTTCCGCCGTTCGCACCCTGCTTCGTCCCGCCTGGCTGCGTTGCAGCGTCAGCTCGGCCTCCCCATCAAATGGTGGTTCAAAGACTCCTTTTCCCGGAACTTTTTAATTTGGGGGTCAGACAGGTTTAATGGTCATACTGCGGTCCAGGACAGGTATAGTCAATGTCCAGTTCAACTAAAATGGTGGTTCAAAGACTCCTTTTTCTTGCACTGTTTAATCTGTTGGTCAGACAGGTTTAATGGTCATACTGTGGTACAGAACAGGTATAGTCAATGTCCAGTTCAACAAAAATGGTGGTTGAAAGATTTCTTTTCCCAGCACTTTTTAATCTGTGGATCAGACAGGTTTAAAGGTCATACTCCGGTACAGGACAGTTATAGTTAATGTCCAGTTCAACTAAAATGGTGGTTGAAAGACTCCTTTTTCCGGCACTTTTTAATCTGGGGTCATGCAGGTTTGGGGCTCATGCTGCGTTCCAGGACAGGGATATTCAATGTCCAGTTCAAGTAAAATGATGGTTCAAATCACACTGCCTTCTGGCACTTTTTAATTTGTGGGTCATGCAGGTTTAAGGGTCATGCTGTGGTGCAGGACAGGGATAGTGAATGGTCTGTGAGTTTTTTTCTGTGGCTTTTATAACCTAAGTGTGTTGCCTAAGATATAGCCTGTATCCATTTGACTGTTGTGAATGTTAATTCCAGCTTCTCCATCCCTGTTTGGGTGTAAGAATGAAGGTGTTGTTCCTCTCCCATAGACTTTAATGGTCATCGGCGATAATCTATTATCGACTATCAGATATCTTATTGATAATTGCCGATATCGACTATCGACCCGATGATGATAGTCAACGTAATCGCTCATCACGAATTAAGATGCATCACAAAGGCCTCAAAAGTCACCTAGGATCCCTCCCAGAGGATGATGATGTCATCAATATACCTCCCCCAGAATAAAACCTGGGTGGGCATTACTCATCCCCTGTAACGGGACACCAGGGTGGCCTCCCACCAGCCCAGGAACAAATAAATATATGTGGAAGCACAAGGGCTCCCTAAAGTTGTGCCAGTGAGCTGGTGGAAGATCTTATGGCCAAACAAAAAATAATTGTGTCTCAGAACAAAATCCAATCGTTTGTTAACGAAATGGATGATATTGGAATGCCTCTAATGGATAAAAAATATTGTACAGCACTATACCAATTTCATGAGGAATACTACTGTACAATGCTTCTACATCTATGGAAGTCAAAAGTAGAATCCACTGTAATACCCTCCAACCTCTTTAAAGGATCTGATGTGTCCCATACGTACGATGGTAAACTGATAACAAATGGCTGTAAAATACGGTCAATGTATATCCCCACATTCTGAGAAATTGATCCAACACATGAAACTATCGTTCTCCCCTTAAATGGAGAGAAACCCTTGTGGACCTTGGGTAGAGCGTAAAAAGTAGGGGTTTGAGGGTGAGAGGGCATCATAAACTTGTATTCAGCATGGGAAATTAGTCTGGTTTCCAACGCATCCATCAACAAAAACTTAAGTTCAGTAATAAATTTGGTGGTTGGGTCATTAGACAGGACAGTGTAACATGTTTGGTCACGTAGGAGATCACATTTGGGTATATCCCATAAAATCCATTATGACAATGTTGCCCCCCTTATCAGAGGGTTTCACTGCTATTGCTTTTCCTGTTCGAGAGAAAGTAAAGCCAAACAAAACCTGATACTCATCTGCAGATAACTGTCTTGGGGTGCCCCTCATGACTGCAGACTAGTGTACTAGTTGGTTGGAGTGAGAGGCTTTAGCCGTTGCTGAAAATGGTAACTTTACCTAATGGGAAACACTACCATTTTTGAACTATGTCTAGAGCCTTTCACCAAGCCAGCCAGTATTATACTTTATACTGATCAGGGCAAACATCCTGAAACAGCTGAGTACAGATGATTATTTGGTTTGACTTTACTCCCATCATATTGCAGGGCTCAGTGAGTCAGATGTGACTTGAGGAACACTGAATCCAATAAGTAGCACTGTAGTGAGTCTTAATAGGTAGCACTGATTCCTACTGTAGCACTTTTCCTTTGGCGGCTTCAGGGGGGACATAATAAATATGTATAAATATATCAACATCTTGAGGAAAGAAAGTTTCTACATAAAAATAGAAAGGGATTCTTTACTGTAAGGGCAGTGAGACTGTGGAACTCTCTGCCAGAGAAACTTGACATGTTAAATTCAATAACAGACTTCAAAAAGGGTCTGGATACATTTCTGGAGTGTAAAAATATAACAAGTTATAGTGACTAGGATTCTGGAGAAGGGTCGTTGATCCAGGGATTTATTCTGATTGCAAGATTGGAGTCGGGAAGGATTTTCTTCCCTAAAATGAAGACAATAGGGAGGAGGTTTGCCTTCCTCTGGATCCACACTGTAAAACAATAAGCTGAACTGGATGTATTTTTTTCTGCCTTATAAACTACGTAATTATGAATATATTAAAATTTCAGTGAAGCAACCATGGCGTATAATTCTCCACACACCTTCATGGTGCCTTTCCCTAATAAGGAACGTTTAACTTTGAAGGTAATGGTACAGGTCTTTGCAGTTGCAATTAACATATTTTTATAGCTCTGCATAATGAGTAGTATTTATCTATGACATATATCTAGAGATGGGCGAATTTCCCGAAATTCGTTTCGTTCACTTCGCCGAATTTCTCGGCAAAAAATAACTTCGTTCCGAATTATTTCGGCACGAATCACGTTAAAAAACAGCTATTTCCAGGCTGCACAGAGCCTCCAGGGTGCTGTAGAATGTTGTGCCATGCTTAAATATGCAGAGGGAGCTTGGTTTGGTCTTCATACAATGTTGTGTTTTAGTATGACACGCAGATGACTGCCGCCGCTCTTAGAATCGCTTCACTCTAAAATTCCCTGGGCACTTAAGAGGGCAAAACTGACCAAAAAACTGAAGGGGGAATGTAGCCTGATAAAGTCATGCGAGCGACAGCTGGAAAAAAACAAGCTGAGTGCTCAGGTGGCAACATCAGTGACAGAGTGTGGAGGTGACGGCGGCAGCCACAGCAGCATGAGGTCAGAGAGTGGCACAATGACATTCTGGAGGTGGCAAAAACAGGAATAGGCCACAGAGTGGCACAATGACACAGTGTCTAGGTCACGGCAGCAGCCACAGCAGCAGCATGAGGTCAGACAGTGGCACAATGACACAGTGTGGAGGTCACGGCAGCAGCCACAGCAGCAGCATGAGGTCAGAAAGTGGCACAATGACATTCTGGAGGTGGCAAAAACAGGAATAGGCCACAGAGTGGCACAATGACACAGTGTCTAGGTCACGGCAGCAGCCAGAGCAGCAGCATGAGGTCAGACAGTGGCACAATGACACAGTGTGTAGGTCACGGCAGCAGCCACAGCAGCAGCATGAGGTCAGACAGTGGCACAATGACAGTGTGTAGGTCACGGCAGCAGCCACAGCAGCAGCATGAGGTCAGACAGTGGCACAATGACAGAGTGTGTAGGTCACGGAAGCAGCCACAGCAGCAGCATGAGGTCAGACAGTGGCACAATGACAGTGTGTAGGTCACGGCAGCAGCCACAGCAGCAGCATGAGGTCAGACAGTGGCACAATGACACAGTGTGTAGGTCACGGCAGCAGCCACAGCAGCAGCATGAGGTCAGACAGTGGCACAATGACATTCTGGAGGTGGAAAAAACAGGAGTAGGCCACAGAGTGGGACAATGACACAGTGTGTAGGTCACGGCAGCAGCCACAGCAGCAGCATTAGGTCAGACAGTGGCACAATGACAGAGTGTGTAGGTCACGGCAGCAGCCACAGCAGCAGCATGAGGTCAGACAGTGGCACAATGACACAGTGTGTAGGTCACGGCAGCAGCCACAACAGCAGCATGAGGTCAGACAGTGGCACACTGACAGTGTGTAGGTCACGGCAGCAGCCAGAGCAGCAGCATGAGGTCAGACAGTGGCACAATGACAGAGTGTGTAGGTCATGGCAGCAGCCACAGCAGCAGCATGAGGTCAGACAGTGGCACAATGACATTCTGGAGGTGGCAAAAACAGGAATAGGCCACAGAGTGGCACAATGACAGAGAGTGGAGGTGACGGCGGCAGGAGCAACAGCATGAGGTCAGAGAGTGGCACAATGACACAGTGTGGAGGTCACGGCAGCAGCCACAGCAGCAGCATGAGGTCAGATAGTGGCACAATGACAGAGTGTGGAGGTGGGTGGCAATACCAGTCCCTGGTAAAGATGGTTGGTGGCAGATGGAGAAACTGTCAGCAGATGTGTGGCTTCAGGCGGGTGGCGGCATCAGAATAGTGGCTGAGGCAGGTAGTTTGAACCCAGACTCATTTCTCACAGTTTGGGTGAGGCGTCATGGCTGATGTAGTCTGACGCCTAAGGCATTGGTGTGTGGAAATCCTGGCCGATCCACGCCTGATTCATCTTGACAAAGGTCAGTCGTTCCACATTTCCCGTGGACAAGCGGGTTCTCCTTGGGGTAACGATGGCCCCCGCCGCACTGAACACCCGCTCTGATGCCACACTACTGCCGGGCAGGACAGCTTCTCCACTGCAAACTCGGCAAGTTGCGGCCACACATCCAGTTTGGCTGCCCAGTAGTCCAGCGGATCTTCTAACTGGGGTGGCAGAGTGCTTTCCAAGTAGGCCACCACCTGTTGGTTCAGGGTCTGCTCCAGGTCCTGCTGCGGCTGCTGGCCACTGCCCTCCTCACTAGGCGGGTGAAGGAAGCTGCTCATCAGTGACTCCAAATAATTATTATGTAAAAAGGTTGCACACCAGTATTAACTTTTTCTTTTCAAAAAACTTTATTGAGTAACATGAAAATTATCCGGTTTCATTAAAATTTGAATCAATATATTTCCATTTTATATATAGCTCTTTAGATTCGCATATTCTGGTACGTTTCGGTCCCTAAATAGACCTTTTTCAAATGAATATCTAAAAATAATAAAAACAATAAAAACGAATTGTTAGTATACATAACTTCTCTAACAAAGTATCATTGTTAATAACACACATTTAAAACCACACATTTAAAACCATTATTACTCACATAACAGGTTTTTAAATTTCTTATTCATCTCTTTCTTATTTTACAACACCTATAAAAATACAATGACAGAGCAATAATTATTCATATTGAAACAAGGTTACCAAATATTAACAGGATACAGGTTATCTCTCAGAGCCCTGCAAGACCAATCATAATCCTCCGATACAATCAATATTAACCATATTGTTGGAATCACTTCATAAATATACAGTGTTGTACATCCATCAAAAACATCCGTGAATGTGTCCCACAACTCCAGCTCTTCCCATATAGTTTTAAATCTAATCCTGAACCCCTTATTGATCAATTAGTGTAACATATATAGGAAAGGATATTATATATCCAACATAGGAAAATGAGGGACAGTATAAAAATTGTCCCCAATAGAATGGTAATTCCACATTTAAAATCCAATTTATAAGCAAATACATCAGTTGTATCGCCGCTATATTTACAGTTACCCCAAACATGCATTGGGAAACAGTTTTGAAGCAAAGGTTCTCCCTCTCTTACCTGCGCCGCATAGTGATGTTGTTTAAATGAAACCGGAACTCCGGACTAGTACATCGCGCGGGTTTTTATAGATCCCGCGCATGCGCAATCATACGCCATTAGTTGATATGGAGTAAGAGACACTCAGGCGTGTAGAGCGCATGCGTCATATACGTCACATAAGACCCATCCACGGGTCAGTCGCGAACACAGAGCACCACCTGAACCATGCAATAGCGGCGTCCACAACCTACATCGACAGCCCAAACCAACTGAAGTAAAGAATAGTGATCATGAAGCCCCAAATTCTCATCTATGTGGTGTCAAAATAATCACAAGAGGGGTATAGATTTAATAGCCATCACATAGGTATCAGAATCAACATAGTTATGGTGATGTCACCGTCCATATAAAATAAATACAAGGATGGTTCAACTGATCATATTTTCCTTTTTCAGGAGTATTCTAGATACACTATAATGCCCCAAATATGGTATCACGCTACTTTAGCATAATTCCCATAAATAGCGGCTATGGACCCCACATCACTTCATCATCAAATTGATATAGGATTGTGGGAAACATTCACTGACGTGTACATATCGCAATATATGCCAAATTCAATCTCATCCTTCTCAGAGTAAAGAAAATGAACATTACATGTAACATGAGATGTCATTCCTCAATGCAGTTGATATAATGTATGGCTATATGGAGAAAACCCTTTGTTTCCATCCATCATTAGGGTATCATACGATCACCAGAAAAAGTCTGCAATTAAAGATTAATACAAAAGTCGAATTCTCTGTTGAGGCCCTTAGGGGTTAATGTCTCCAATTGGTGAATCCAATAGGATTCTCTTTGTTTTAATAATTGAGTTCTGTCTCCTCCTCGTCGTGGTATCTGTATAGAATCAATAACTTGATATCTAAGTTGTGAGATACTATGGTTCTTTTCTATAAAATGTGCTGGAATTGGCAGAAGTAATTCCTTCCTCCTAATGGTCGATTTGTGTTTGGAAATGCGGTCTCGCACACGCTGGGTGGTCTCCCCAACGTATGCGAGACCGCACGGACACTTGATCATGTATACCACAAAACGAGATTCGCATGTAAAGAACTGTCTGATCCTAATCTTCTTGCCCGTTTGTGGATGGGTCAAGAATTCTCCCCTAATTACATTTGAACATTGGCCACAACCAAGACATGGATAAGTGCCTGTTTTCTGGGACTGTAGAAAAGTCTGTCTAGGAACTTTCACAAGGCTACCCACATCTGCTCGGACCACCTTATCACGTAGATTTGGTGATCTCTTATAGCAGCTAATCGGAGGGGAACAGAATTCTTCGATGTTAGGATAGGCTTGGTGTAACAATGGCCAATTTTTGCGGACAGCTCCTTGTATTTTTTGTACAAAGGGGTGATATGTGGTAACACATGCCATACGTTTAGGTTTCACAACCTTTGTTCTCTCTGTGTTACCCATTTCTCTTCTAAGGGTTCTCTCGCCCTCCAATAGGGAATCCGGATATCCTCTATGTTGGAATCTATCAGACATCTCCCCTATCCGGATGTCACACAGGTCCCTATCTGAAACAATCCTGTCCACTCTCTTGAACTGAGATCTAGGTAAAGCCTTTTTTAACAGATTTCGGATGATTACTATGGTATTCTAGAAGGCTGTTGCGATCCGTAGGTTTCTGATAGAGATCAAAATGCAACATGCCTCCAGAATCCTTTTTGACCAGAGTATCCAGAAAACTCACCTCAGTAGCGCTAAAGTTAATAGTAAAGCTCAATTCAGGATAGATGCTGTTTAAGAATTCCATGAATTCCAGAATGGAAGACTCCGGGCCCCCCCATATGCAAAAAATGTCATCAATGTAACGAACCCAAAATTTAGCATAATTTTGATACAAAATATTAGTATAAACATAGGTTTCTTCCACATCTGACATATACCCGCGCGATGTACTAGTCCGGAGTTCCGGTTTCATTTAAACAACATCACTATGCGGCGCAGGTAAGAGAGGGAGAACCTTTGCTTCAAAACTGTTTCCCAATGTATGTTTGGGGTAACTATAAATATAGCGGCGATACAACCGTTGTATTTGCTTATAAATTGGATTTTAAATGTGGAACTACCGTTCTATTGGGGACTGTCTTTATACTGTCCCTCATTTTCCTATGTTGGATATATAATATCCTTTCTATATATGTTATACTAATTGATCAATAAGGGGTTCAGGATTAGATTCAAAACTATATGGGGAGCGAGTTGGGGGGAACATTCACAGATGTTTTTGATGGTTTAAAAACACTGTATATTATGAAGTGATTCTAACAATGGGTTGATTTTGATTGTATCGGGGGGGTTTTCGTTGGTTTGCAGGTTTGAGAGATAACCTGTTCCCTGTTAATTTTGGAACCTTGTTTCAATATGAAAATTATTGCTTTGTCTTTGTATTCATGGGGTGTTGTAAAATAAGAAAGAGATGAATAAGAAATTTTAAAAACCTGTTTTGGGGTAATAAGGGTTTTAAATGTGGGGTTTTTTAATTGGTTATTAAAAATGTTTTATTTTTTAAAGTTATGTATACTAACAATTGTTGTTATTGTTTTTTTTTTTTTAGAGTTTCAGTTGAAAAAGGTCTATTTGGGGGACAAAAACGTACCAGGATATGCGAATTTTTAAAGAGCTTATATAAAATGGAAAAATTTTTGTTTCAAATTTTAATGAAACCGGTAATTTTCATGTTTTCAATAAATTTTTTTTGAAAGAAAAGTTAATAGGTGTGCAACCTTTTTACATAATAATTCTTTGTCAAATTTTTTGGTTTGCCCCCCTTATACACCGAATAGAGTGCCAAAAAGTTTCTCTTTAAAAAAAACATCAGTACTCCAGTTTTTAGGTTGTGTAAAGGCTGGTATGTCAGCCCCCCCCCTTCCCCCCAGCAGCCGGGCAGAAGTACGTGAGCGCTGAGGAACCCCCCGGTAACCTGAAAAGGGGGGGACGATGCCCAAAATGGGCAGCGGCAACGTACAGGGGTTTTCCCTATTTTTTGGGTTTGTCCTCCCTCTCAATAGGGGGAAAAAGGCTCCCTTTTTTTGGCCCGGTAGCGGGGTCCATAGGGTGGAGAGCCAAGTCTTTCCCCTCTGCGGATGCTGTCTATTGGCTGCACTAGCCAGGCAAATCAGCATGCTGCGGGCCATCTGCACAATGACTCGAGGGGGTCCCCGCCTTCCCTCCACTGTTCTGCCACGGTGCTTGTGGGTCATCTCCTCGTCTTCCTCATCTCCATCTAGATCCTCCGCTGCTCCTGTTCCCTCTCTTGTCACCCGGGGGGAAAAAAACCATCACACCCGAAAACTTCTGCCCAAGCCTCCCCCCTCCTCCCCCCATTTCAGCCCACCGGACTCTGTGGCCCCGAGATGTAGTCCCCCGTCTCCAGTCCCCTGCCCCACAGATTTTTTAGCCCTTGTTCCAAAGGGCAGAAGCAGTGGAATGACGTTATATCCCCTAGTCCCGGCGACTGACAAATAACGTCGCCCTCCCCCGAATGGCCTCAACAAAAAAGCAGGTGTCACAGAGCGCCACTGGTTACATCGAATTCCCCAGGGGGTACTTTCTGGCCCCTGGATCATCAAAAAAAAGTTAATTGGCTTTGTTCAACATGGTCCAAATGTGCAGTGAATTTAAAAGGGGGGAAACAACATATCAGAGTGTGTTGGGGGGGGCGTTTGCCCCTGCAATGGGAGGGATTTCCCGGCTTTGTACGAATGGATGAAAATGCATGATAGTTTTTGGCCTTTTTTAAAAGTTTGAAGAAGGTGGAAGACTTCAGGAACCTTTCACAACCCAATTGAACAGTGCGCCCTCAGGGCGATGGACCATCCCCCTCGGGGCGCGGGCACCATGTTCCTCCCCTTGTCCGCACCATGGTTCCGATTTGCAGTTGGCGCGGGGAAAGCCACACATCGATGTCTTGCTGCATGACGCGGAGCAGTTCCTCCCCTGTGTGACTTTGTTCGCCGAGGCAAGCCAGGTGTAGAACTGCGAGACACCGCTGTGCCCTACACATGTGGTATGATGGAGCAGTACATGTGGAGGCTGAGATGGTGGTGGAGGAGGGAGGCGGACATTGGCGCAGGAGCCGCAGTTTGACAACGTGGAGGAGAAAGCGGCGTCTTCCTGTCCAAGTTGTTGGTGTGCCTGGGCGGAAGCACATTCACCCAGTGGGCCGTAAAGGACATGTACTGGCCCTGACCGTAGTTACAGCTCCAGACGTACCGCGCTGCCTGCACCTTGGAACAAACCGATAAGCTCAAGGACTGGCCCACCTTCTGTTCTACATATTATGAAGTGCTGGTACTTGCCTTTTTGGAAAAGAAATTACGGCTTGGAACTCTCCATCTCGGCTCGGCACAAGCCATTAGTTCTCTGAACGGTGCAGAGTCCACCATTTGGAAAGGGAGGGACTGCAGTACCAATAACTTGGACAGGAGCACAGTCAGCTGCTGCACCTTAGGATGGTTGGACGCATACTGTTGTCTCTTTGCAATCGCCTCGTTGAACGACTGCTGGCGCCATGAGTAGCGAGGAGCAGGAGCATCTGGACCGGGAGATGATGTCAAAGAGAAACAGCTCCCTTCCACAGAGGTGGTGGAGCCTTGACTGGCTGAAATGGCATGCGTGCCACTGGGCTCTGCTGCTGCTGCTTTTGCTGTGGCGACAGGATGGACCACCACATCTGAGCCACGTTTCTCCCAGGCCACCGGATGGTGACGCTGCATGTGTTGATGCAGGGCTGTGGTGCCAACGTTAGCTCCCTGGCCACGCTTCACTTTCTGCTTACAGATTCTACATATACCCATATTCGGCTCCTCCGGTGTCTTAGCAAAGAACTGCCACACCGCAGAGTATCGGATTTTACCGCCAACGCTCCGCACTGAGTGACTACTGCCGCCGCTGCCTCGCTGAGCCCCTGTTCCGCTACTTTCTTGGACTTGCGAAGTGGGTTTTTTTACCCCATGGCCGCTTGGCTCCCGACCTCACACTGCTGCTACCCTGCTGACTCACGGCCACACAACCCACTTGCTGGCTGCGCCTCTGCCTAAAGCGCAAGCTGACGCCTTCTTCTCCTGACGATGATGAAGCCCTTGCCCCACCCGGCCCCCAAAGTGCGTCGGCTACATCATCATCTATTTGGTTTCATCGTCACTGCTGTCCTCATCACCGGTCTTGGTATGCAGAGGCGGGACCCCTAAACAACATGACCTCCCATGCCAACTCTCAACATCTATACTTTGCCGCCTACTGCAAGAAGCAGGGGTTTATTGGCCCCATTTCTTCGCTCCCAAAGTAGCTGATGACTGCCTCCTCAAATTGTTCATCCTCGCTATATAGTGGCGCTGAGCCCAGACCACATAGTAGATTTTCTGGCTGAGGGAATCGGATGGGACAGAGGCGGGTTAAAGACAGGTGAGGGCCACTGACCCGCTCCCAGGCCATGCCAACTAAGGGTTGTGTTCTACGTTCCCACCAACTCTTGGCTGGGGTTGTCAGATGTCATCTGGGAGGAAGTGGATGACCTAGTCAACCAATCAAGAACCCTTGGGTTTTTGCTAGTCAGCACCACAGCCGCTAGATGACAGCGGCACTTGTGGCCTCAACCGAGTGACCCCTGCTGCGACGTCCCCTTGCTGTGCTGCGACCTGGGCCTGGAATGTTTGTGCCTCTGCCACCTCTCTGTCTGACATACTGTTTGTTCTAAAATGTACAGACACTGTTTGATGAAGATATCTGTATATGATAAATACACACCCTGTATTTGACGCCAAATGAACCCAGTAACAAGCTTGGTAAACCTTGGATAAAAATTTGCGCTCCACAAATGGGCAGGAAAAATTGACTTGTATGTGCCGTTAAAAACTCGGGTGATTTTACTGATTATAAAAGCACAAACAGGCTTAATTAACCTTCGGACATGAATTATGCTACAGAATTTCTTCTGTGGCGGTGAAAACAAAGTTTTTTTTACTGAGTACAACTGTAGAACAACACTTAATTAACCCCTGGATGTAAATTTTCGCAAAAGAATTGAGCAACCCACAAACTACTAGCTTTGTAGCGGTTTTTTTCAATGCGGTGTTTTTTACGCCACACAATAAGAGGTAAAATTGTAATTAACCTTTGCTTGTGAATTATGCTACAGGAAAAATGTATATATTTTGGCGTTGAAAATGACTGTTTCTTGGGGTCCCACAGCTGAAAAACAACGCTTAATTAACCCCTGGATGAAACTTGCGCCAAAGAATTGAGCAGCCAAAAATGAAGTGGTATTTGTATTGTAAAAACGCTGTTTCTTTAAATGAATACAACAGGAACTGGCTTAGATCCCACTTGCATATTGAATGTATATGCAGCTGCATTGGACGCACACTGGATTTCAGATCCAATACCCAAAAAAATCAGAAATAGTAGTTAAGAGAAGCAGTCTCTAAGACAAGCTGAGACACCCCACAAAAATCTCTGTATAAAAAAACAGTTCTTCAGTAACAATCAGCCGCGGCAGCACCTTCCCTGATCAGTACAGTGAGAGCGGTATGAGCTCCCGCGTCGCGCCCGGGGCTTTATTAGTGCGGTGACGTCACAGAATCCGCCGGTCTCTGATTGGCTTCATCTTGCACATGTCATGCAAGCTATGCCCTTCTTCCTCCAGAATGCTTGCCCCATCTAGCGCCATGTGCTCGCAGCCATTTATCAATCAAAAGCACAACTTTGTTCACCCGAAGTACCCCAAACTTCGACTTCGTTCAGAACCGAAGTTTTTCCTGAAATTCTAAAAAGAATTCCACTTTGTTAGAAATCAATTCGCCTATTCTCATATATCAAATTAATCTTTATTATTCATTTTTGTTTTCCATAAAAAAGTTAGCTGTTAGCTGAAAAAAAAGAGCAGGGAAGACCTGTGGCGACTTGTATGTACGGGGCTGTGCCAGTATACTGGTATCCATTTAGCCCAATAACTGTCACAGCCATGTTCTCTTAATGTATGAGCAGGAGCACTCCAAAATTAGGCAGATTATCGGGCAGCCACGGCACTTTGTAATGCCCCTCAGATTTGGAGACTTCTGGGTGCGTGTTGCATCACAACTGTATGATCTACACATTTATGACCGTAGGATGACAAAACTAGGCGCTTTACTGCTGGAACAGCCAGACCAAGTTAAAAGTGGTTTACCTGAGCCTCAGTTGTCGTTTTGGAACTACAGTGGGTCAAATGTATGACCCACAATAGAACAGGTTCATAAATTCAGGCGCATTCTTTAAAGCTATTTAGAACTGGCCTATATGCACCCAGATCATACATTTCGCTCCTAGTGTATACATTTATGCAGATTCAAGGAAATAACTATAATCAAAGCAGCCATAATAGCATTTATATGGCTCAGAGGTTGAGCCACTCTTTTGTAGTATCATTATAACTTTTTGTAGAAAATACTACACTGGTGGCTTTCTGCTCTCTAGCACTACTATGTGGATTTACTGATATATAGTACTAGTACCCATACCTAATTATTGCTAATTATGCTGCTGTTCCATTTGTCTGCCTTTATGGGCCTATAAGTGAATCATGTCCATGGGTAGGTGATTGACCAAGTATCCCAAAAAAACACCCTCCAAACCAAGGGCGTAAAACTCAGGCCTGCGGGCCAAATCCACACTGAATTATATTTGGCCCACAAGTAATGACCAGGCAGTATAAAGAGGAGAAAAGAGGAAAAATCCAGGAGCGCTGTCTTTACACTGTTCTCACTTACATAAAGCAGAGAAGGGGCCATGTGGCAGGAGAAAAAACTCAGATAGCAGGATGACTGATAAGAGAAGCTCTCAGGGAGAAATGAGGATCTGGAGCCTTAGCACTTAAACCTTCCAGCTCCTTCTCAGCCTTAGCATCTCTGCAGGCAGCAAGGTACTCCAAATGGTGATGCCATGCAGCAGATAAAAAGAATTGTGAAGATAACTAGACACAGGGAGTTAATTGACTGCAGTCAGTAAAAAAAAAGTAGGTACTGGACTGTTTCTGTGGCCCGAACAGTGTACCAGGACATAAGTCAGTGGGGGAGAAAAGCACTAGAGGGAAAAGACAGGGTTCTGTCATGCTGCAGCAACACAGATGGGGCATCTTTTGTCTCCCACAGAAAGCACATAAAGTTGCACAGCGTCCATTAACCCTCAGTATGGCTCAGTGGTAAATGCTGTCCTAAAGACCTCTAACCTGTTGGAGATCAAGCGGCAAATCAAAGTTGTCCTGTGACTTTGTCCAAGTTTTTCATTTTGGCCCACTGTGTATTTGACAGCCCTGCTCTAAACCATTTGTCTGAGGCTGCTACAGTCTATCCTTAGTTCTAGGAAGAATACCTGCTCTGGAGCACCAACTGGAACCAATCCTTACACATAGTTTCATAACTATGCATTGTATTTACAATTTTTTTTTTTACTAGAGTCAATATCAAAGTGAACAAGAGTGATTTCCTTTAGTTTCCTTCAGATCTAGTAAAATATGGATCTGTTTGTGATTGAAAATGTCTTTATTACAAAGTAGAATTTCTTAGTACACCAAGAATACCAAGGGTACAGGAAATATAAATTTTTAGGGCTCTTATTAATTGCAGGCGATCTAGTAATTAGAATCAGAAATTTATATAATTAAAATGTCAAACAACATTTACATTCTAAAAAGAGAGAACAAAGAGCTACATTTTCTTGTTCAAATAAATATTCGTATTCTTAAAATGGTATTCTTCTTTTACTGCAGCCTGAAAATACCATTGCAGCTGCACATATTAAATGAACAACACAGTATAAATGATTATACATATATAGATACATCCAGATTTATGCATTAAATTAGACCTTATATGGTTATGGTCTATCATCATATAATGACCTCTCTCTATAAGCATAGATAGATACTCAAAAATTCAGCAGAGAGTATATAGTAAAAAATTGTAAAGATCTTTATAAATTACACTTAAAAACACACATATCCAATTGAAGTATAAAAAAACAGAACAAACCCAAATAACTGCTGGCAAGACATGGTTCCTCACAATACAAAAAGTCAACAGATGTAATTGTAATAACGGATCCCCCACATCCAGGCTCGGACTGGGCCGCCGGGGGATCGGTGAATACCCCGGTGCCCCCCCAGCCGAGCTGCTGTGGGCCCAGGAGGCAGTGCCGCGCCCCCCGGGGCCCGGGCCCGCGAATCCGTACTGAACCCCCGGGACCTGCGTGCCGGGGCACTCAGAGCCCGGGCCCGGTTGGGGACTAATTCCTCGATTTTCCCGGGGCTGCACGGTGTCGCGGACCCACCCTCTGGCAGGCTTGAGGCATTGGGGCCTTAAAGGTGGGCGCTGGCACCTCTGGACGTAGGCGGGGGGAGATGGGGCCGCCCGGGAGCCGGAGCGGGTGCGAGGGGTAAGTGGGGGGTTTTTGTTTGTTTTTTTTTTTAATACCTAAAGGGGCCCCGGGCTATAAAAGGCGGGCCCTTATACCTAAAAGGGGGCCCTGGCTAAAAAAGGGGGGCCCTGCTACCAAAAAGGGGGGCCCTGCTAAAAAAAAGGGGGACCTGGCTACCAAAAAGGGGGGCCCCCGGCTAAAAAAAAGGGGGCCCTGGCAAATGGAAGGGCCCCCTGGCTAGTTAAAGGGGGCCCTGGCTAGTGAAAGGGGGCCCTGGTGTAAAAAGGGGGCCGGCTGGGGGGGCCCGGCAAATGAAAGGGGGGCCCCTGGCAGTGAAAGGGGGCCCTGGCAGTGAAAGGGGCCCGGGGCAAATGAAAGGGGGCCCTGGCTAAGGGAAGGGGGCCCTGGCAAATAAAGGGGGCCCCCTAACTCCCTACAGGGGGCCATGACTGTCAAGGGGGCCCTAACTCCTAAGGGATTTTTTTCCTACAGGGGGGCCCTAACTCCTACAGTGGGTTTAAACTCCCTACAGGGGGCCCCAAACTCCCTACAGGGGGCCCTGACTGTCAAAAAGGCGCCCTGACTATACGGGACCCATGATCCCAAAAGGGGGGCCCCGATACCTACAAATAAAGGGGGCCAGACTTCCTGCACACTAGCTAACTGCTTGTATACTACCCCAAAGGAGACCCTAACTGCCCGTATACTCCTAAATGAGACCCCCAACTGCTGTCTACCTAGAATAAATTTAGGGGCGCAGCCATAGTTTTAGCATTATCTCCAGGGATTAGTCCCCTCCCCAACCTCCAACCCTTTAGGTACTAGGCTTAAAATTTTGGTTAAACCCCCTTCCCCCCAACCCTCTGGAAAAAATTTTACAGAGGTGGGAAAGGGAAGAGATGCTGGAAATTGAGGATTCTAAGATATTTTTTGTTTAAATTTTTGCAAAATGAGTTTTGGGTGGGAAAGTATATGGCGGTGTGGGAAAGGGATGCAGAAGAAAAAGGGGAATAAAGAACAATTTATGAGAGAAAAACTATCGATAAGACGTCTCCCGGGGGTCCCCCGATGTCAGGGGTTATGTTATTCTTATTGGATCAGTGCGTATTTCCTGTAAAGTGATGTGACCCGAGTGGTGTCGAACCCTATGTGGTTCTATTGGCGGTGTTGTAGTTTTATGGTGGTGTTTCTGATCTATGTGTCTCTATTGGCGTGTTTAGGTTATACCCGAGTGGTGTTTTTACCTATGTGGTCTCGATATTTTGGCGTGTTGAAAAGGTTTATTTGACTGGTGTTGACCTCTATGTGTTTTATATGGGAGTGTTGTAGGGTTTCCTGAGTGGTGGCTGCCTCTATGTGGTTCTAATGGCGTGTTTTAGGTTATACCTGACTGGTGTCTGCCCCCTATGTGGTCTCTTATGGGGGGGGTTTTAGGTTATACCCGAGCTGGTGTTGACACTTGTGGGTTTATATGGGGTGTTTTAGGTTATACCTGGTGGTGTTGACCTTATGTGGTTCTATATGGTGGGGTTGTAGGTTATCCTGAGCGGTGTTGATCATATGTGGTGTATTGGCGGGGTTGTAGGTTATACCTGAGTGGTGTTGACCTCTTGTGGGCTTTTATGGCGGTGTTGTAGGTTAAACCCGAGCTGGTGTTAACCCTATGTGGGTTTTATATGGCGTGTTGTGGTTATACTGGCTGGGGTCTGATACTTGTGGCGCTATATGGCGTGTTGTAAGTTTTTCAGCGGAGTATAGTGGCGCGTAATGTGCCCTGTAATAAAAGTGAGGGAACCCTGCCCCCCTTTATAGGAGTTCACTTTCTACTTTTTGCTGGTTTTATTTTTGAAAGGTGGGAGTGGGTGACCAAGGGAAAAATGGGGGGATATTGTATTGGATTTGGAGGGGGATATTGTTGTGGGCTTGGAGGGGGATATGGATGGAGCTACTTAGCCCTTGTTTTTTGATATGTTAGACGACAAATGTGTGACTAAATTGCTATTGTCTACACAATCAGTTTTGTTTTTTACACTGTTTATGTGGTAAAATGGGCGATTTTGTCCCAGAGGGGGGGTAAAATTTTTTTACAGTAGGGTGGGCCCCCCGTCAACCCCCCCTGTGGGCCCCAGACCCCCCGTCCAACTGCCCCCATCCAAAGGTGTATAGCATAAATAATATTTAAAAATAAACAGGTGATATGCAAAGATCCACCAACAAGTGTATCAACAATGCTATGGGCTTGCCAGTATCCAGTAATACACCAAGAAGATGGTATCAAACCTAATTATAATGGAGGGAGAGCGTAATGAATGGGAGGAGCCAGCCAGCCCCCCCCTCCTTTTGGGAGGGGGGACTGGATTCCCAATCCCCAGTTTAAAACCTTAATAATGTGGGTTTCCACCTGAAACGCATTACGGCGCGGCGCAGTGTTTGAAGGGAAACGGGGTTTTACTGCCCCACTTCCGGCAATCCCGCACAGTCCGCATGCCGAAGAAAAAACTTCCAGGAAAAGCGCATGAGCGTATTTAACCGAGGTGGGGAACGGCCAGGCTTCCCCCACTGCGCCGGCACCAGCGTCATAAAAATTCACTTTAAGAAATTTAAAGGCGCATTTCATCATTACAATGCAAAATATACCCTGCAAAAATGAGTTTTTCAAATTAAGAGAAAGAAGCAACGGTTCATTAAAAATGTACTGCCAAAAATATTTTTACAAAAGGCCCGGAAAACATCAAACAATTTTACAGCAGGTAAATAAATCTCCCCTATTGCAACTTAATTTATTAATAAATATTATATGTATACAGTAATTACCCATAGTACAAAAAAACAAAAACAAATATAATAATCTCATAATATTGCTACAAATTGCACATCTGGCCGAAAAAGATAGTATAATTTGTTCAGACTTGGGAAATTTATTTTTTATCCAGAACGGTGGATATAATGCATATAGATCAAATATATTCCATCAAAGGCATCCAAATAGATGATACTGTGTGGGAAAAGAACACAGACAAGAACAAAACAGTTAAAAAACAATTAAAAATGTCGGCATCAAAACAAAAAAAAGGAGATGAAACATGATATATAGAACCATAACACCCTAAAAAGGGGAATATAGAAGGAGCCCAATACCAGCTGAGTTCCATGAGAGTTAGAGCAAAATTAAATTTTTCATTCAGGCCCAAAGGGGCCATTGCTTGTAGGGATACGATCCATTTAGTTTCCTTCTGTTCCAGGTAACGCATCGCATTACCACCTCGGATCCCAAGGTGTATAAAATTTATACCCCATGCCTGTAATCCCTTAGGATCACCACCGTGGTACTGAACAAAGTGTCTAGGAAGGGTCATCAATTGGGTCAAGTCCTCAGATCCTTTTGCTGCAAAAATATCTCGTACATGTTCTCGTATACGAGTTTTTAACTCTCGTGTAGTTATATCTTAGGGCATGGGCAACGTGCCATGTATATTACATTTCTAGTATTCCATGGAATATAATGGTGTATTTTGAATTCTCGACTACCATCGGTTGTCGAAAAAACATTTGTCCTCAGCATATTAGGACAGGCTACACACCTTCCACAGGGAAAAAATCATTTTGCTGGACCACGAGTGCTGAATGGGTTCCGGCATAAATGATGGTTATTGCTCTCCTATGACTGCTATTGCAAATCCATCAAATGACAGGACATGACTGGAAGGGTAAATCAGTATAATCTTCACAGAGCAGCATTGCTGTGATGTTCTATTAGAAGAAGGATAAGTGGCTGGCTTGGCTTTCTCCTGCCTTTTAACTGGCCTATTTTAATTTTGCAACTGGCAAATATAAGCCAATGGCAATATGGATCTCTCTTAACTTGACTGGTGTATTTCAGACACGTTGCTACAGAGGCAGAGGCATCTTTGCCTCCTGCTGGTTATGGATTTTTGACCTGCCTCTGTAGCAGTGATTATGAACTTCTTTCTGAGATTTGGAGTAGATTTTATGCTTTTTTTTGTAAATTGTTTGTAATTCAGACAAGCAAGTTTACTGAACTTTTTCTTCAGTTTCATGGGTTCAAAAATCTCAGTGGTTGCAATTCTCATAAGAGGCACATGAGCTTAGTGGTTATTTGCAAACCAAGTGGTTCAGTTCCTAAAACGAAACAAATAAAAAATGTAAAGAATTATAATAATGTTCATCCCTTCAATCTACATTCAGGACTTGTTTTTTCACGAACCCTATTCCTTCTGTTACTTCACAAGATAACACACCCTGTCGTCACTTCCTGCCTTATGTTTGACTTCAACCTTACAATGGCAGAGTTATATAGACTTTCACCGAACTGCTAATACTCTTGTATATCGGGGCCCCCTCCCTGCTCCGTAAAAAAAGTACCAACCTATAACAGTTAAAAGAGTGAAAAAAGAAAAAACCCTTTTTATTGAACAACATATTCTTAAAATATGTAACCATTTGCAAATAAATTTGCTCTTGCGTTTTTTCATAGCCCATAGCAACGGGGCCCTTTTTCTTTTATGTATCAAGCTTGGACTCCAAAGGCGTACACTTAAATCCAAACGCCAAGTAGTGGAGCATGTAAACAGACATTATGAAGACTTATGAAGAAGTGATGATAGTGGTTAGAGAACTTCTTAACAAAGATGCCACAGTATCAAACATGCACATTAATTTTATAATGACATTGTTGGATTTCATATTAACCAGAAAAAAAAATTTAAAAATTTGGGGAAGAAATTTTTTCTAAAATTTGACGGGTCTTAGGGGTCCCCAGCAGCACCCAGTCTCGCCACCCTGTTCATGATAGCATATGAGGAGAAGTACGTTTTTTCCAGCGATCAATATAAGCACTTCAATGCCTGGTTAAGATATGTGGATGACGTCTTTGTTCTATGGAATGGCACTAAGGGGGGTTTTTGTGGACTTCATCGCAGGTTTCAAGGGCTCCCCCCTCATTCATTCCTCCCACCTCGAGAAAAGAGTCTCCCTTCTGGATGTGGGGGTTAGAAGAGGCATACAGGGATTTGAAACGACGCTTACAAAAAAAGTATAATAAAAAAACTTCCTATGAACAAGTAACATCCCCACAGTTTTTTTTGGATCCCGAAGGAAAATTTAAATTAGAGCCAGAAAATTTGCTCAATACATGCTCTTCGGAGCAAGAAAGATCACTTATAGATAAGTTTATAGCCAGAGGTTACAGTAAAAAAGAACTTGAGAGAATCTAGGGGAAGGGTTTAACAACTGGACAAAAATAGCCTTTTAAAACAAAACAAAACCCAAAAAAGACTCCCCCTAACACAATAGGAATAAAAAAATCAATACAGAAAAACCAAAATAAAAATTTTCCCTTTTAAAAATTTTAAACCCTTTTAAAATCAATATTTTTAAAAAAATAAAAATTCTCCAAATGGAATATGGGACAATTAGCAACAAAACAAGCCACTCAAATCCTACCTGGCCTGTAGAACCCTAAACAAATTGGGAACCCCTTAGGGGAACCCCCCGTCCCAAAAGGCGACCCAAAAAAAGGATAATCCCCACTCTATGTACTACCCCCTAATCATACAATCTTACCCCTGGGGCAGGTATAAAACAATTTAGGAGAAATGATAACCCCTTCAACAGAATGTAGCTAAATATAGAAGAAACATTAATATCCCCAGACGATTCCCCATCACAGGGATTCTAAATGGGTACTCAAATTTAAATTTAACACAGTAACAAATCGCTTTTAGAACATAAATAGCCTGTAGGCTATACGTTTAGTCATAGCAACCATTTTTAAAACCCAATACTGGTGACACCCAGTGAAGGATGAAGCTGGTCTGCCTATCTGGGGTGGAATTCCAGTGGGGCTAGTTTGCCCCAAAATATGAAGAACCCTCGTGTTGGTGTCTCAGCAGTCCCACACAGTGAAGAACTCGGGAAAGGGGTTTTATACATTCAAGACCCCTCCCCCTTCACAGAAACTTTTGTCCCCCCTTTTCCCAATGATACACTAACTTGTATAATATCGTCCTTTTAACCAAGAATGTATTTCCCAAACCCCGGGGGTCCCGTGAATCCTAGGCCATGTCCTGGCGTCCTAAAACGCCATTTCCGTTGGCTTAGTGTAGCCTATCCGGGAATTGTTTAAGAGGCCCGAGGCTTCAAGCGCCTACACGCCATGGCAAGCTACCTAGGCGAATAAGATCCCCGGGCCTTAAGAGCCCTACAGTGGCGCCCAAACTAACTAGGCAGAAAAAACATACCCGAGGTAAAAAAAAGTCCGGGATGGCGCAATAAACACCTAGCTTCCCAAATACGCGATCGCCACTCTGCTGGAAAGTAAAAAGGGGAAATGCCGGCAAATTACTATTAACAAGGGTTTGTTTTAACCAGGTAAAAAAATTGTCGACCCAACAGCAGAAAACATACCTTGAGACATAATTTAGATTTAAGATACCCCCACAGGGTGGCAAAGGGACAGAAAAATGCAAAAAACAGAAATAACCATTTAATTTAAATATACCCCAAAATAATGGAAAAGGGGCTATTTTTAAAACAGAATATAAAGTCCAGGTGGGTAAGAAACTACCACTTGGATTAGGGGGCGTAGGAATGAATTTGGGATTTTTCACTTTAAATTCCAGGCTTTAAGTATGACGAACATAAACAAAAACAAGTGGCTATACAAACTGGCAAAGGACAGGGCTTCTTAAGGCCCCCTTGGCTAACACAACCCAAAATTCTGTAAAAACCATTGTCCTCCCTTTGAAAAATAACCTATCCCAGTAAACCCACCCCTAACGGGGGGTCTAAAAAAGTCGTTTCCTTAAACGTACCCCCATCTATGTTCCTTCATTTTTGTCCCACAGATGTCTTGCGTAGGGGTATCGCACGTTTTTTTAATATCCCCCAATGTGCTCCCTTTTCCTCCGCAACTCTCGCCTCGTCTTTCCCACAAAATTTAAGCCCACATGGCATTTAGCCAGGTATAAAACTCCTACTGAAACACTTAAATAATCCCCTTTAAATTCTGTTACCATTGTTGCCTTTTAAAAAAGTTTTACCGGTGACAACTTTGACAAAACTTACATGAACCCCAACGAAAACACCACAGGCTGTCGACCCAACCAGGTTTCTCGTAGGGGTTACTAAGACTTTTTAACACGTCCTTTAGGCTCCCCCTTGCGAAAGGTAATGGAGGGATTTTCGGGTAAAATTTCTCTCACTATTCTCCTGATGTAAGATGTTCCAGTACCTTAATGATTGTTGAATTTGATCAGCTTGGGGGTTTTTTTTCCCCTATATGCGTAGCTCATTCCTTTGGGGTATTTTGGGGGTTTCCTCTGTCTAACCTTTTGGGACAAGTAGACCCAACCCTCTCCCCTTTCATAGCACTTGATAACCCTTCTGAGGTAATGAGGGATAACCCCCGCTTTAAACCTTCTTTAATTCCCTCGCCTGTTCCTTGAATGTATCTGACGAGCAGTTTTTCTCCTTTTAAGGGGGGGTTTTTTTCCCCCGGGTTCCCTTTTACGGGGGCCTCGGGAAACAGCTGTCCCCTTGAGGAGACTGTTAGTTGGGCTCCTTTCTAAATACCTTGGGCTTAAGCGTATAGTCAGGGGTTTTTTGAAAGTTAACATCCAAAAACGGAAGTGTATATTATTCCCGACTGATTTTAAATCTTAACCCTATCTCATTTTTTGGGATTTCAGGGTTTTTACAAATAATTCAAATGATGTGGGTTCACCTCTCCAAAGACAAAAAAATTTTTATTATAATCGTCCCACATCAAAAATATTTTTCATTCCATATTTGCCTTCATCACCAAAGACCCCAAGGTGTTTTTCCCCAACCCCCGGGAACAGATTTGCTAGTGGGAGCGCGGGGTCCCCATGCATGCCCTGAGCTGGTGGTGAATTTTATGATCAAATAAAGGGAAAAAAACTTTCAAAGAAATCTCAAAAGGGACATAACAAAGTCATTTGTCTCTTAACTGGGTACCCCTTGTATAAGGAAATGTTTTACCCTTCAATCCTTTATCATGTGGAAGGGGAGTATAACGCCCTTTCACTATATAAAAGGTCGTTTCTTTGTCAAATGTCACCCCTTCTAGCTTAAGAAGCAAATCTGACGTGTCCCCCAACAAGTGGAAAGCGTCACAAAAATTTCAGATTTTTATCGACGTAAATGCCAGGTTTTTGGGTTTGGCTACCTATCCTGACACAATTTGGGGGCCCTTGAGGGGGTCAAACCCCCTTTTGTCTTTGGGCAGCCGTAAAACGTTCCCTCCTAGGAAAGTCGGCACCAAGAAGCCGTTCCTGTTTATTTTCAAATGGTTTAACAAAGCTTCTCAAATAATTTTGCAATTCCGTCAAAAAAAGTAGTCGTGGGATCCTTCTAAAATATTGATAAATGTCTTATCTTTTAAAAAGTTCCTTTTTCATCGCTTGTATTTCCTGTGCCATGTAACGATTTTCCCCCCCTTATCAGGGTTTTTTTACAAAGGAGGTATTTTCCTTTGATTATTTAGGCTTTCCTTTCTTTAAATTCAAGTTGTTGAAGGGCCCCAAATAACCATATTTAACTGCTTTAGTTCTGAATTCAGTCTCTAAAAAAACGTCAATACATGATAGGGGTTGGGGGGAGGCAGCTTTTTTCTTTGTTACAAAACAAGTAAAGGTCCCCACCAAGGGTCCTCCTTTTAGATATGAACTCTGTTTCTTTACACCCGCTAGATCACTCGGTTTTATTCCGGATCCTGAATTTTCCTCAGATCCGTTTTTGGGAAAGTCTACCCCT
Source organism: Phyllomedusa bahiana (assembly GCA_025379985.1). Lineage (NCBI taxonomy): Eukaryota > Metazoa > Chordata > Amphibia > Anura > Hylidae > Phyllomedusa > Phyllomedusa bahiana. The sequence continues at coordinate 44,724 of JAODAL010027462.1, forward strand.
TTCACTTTTAATAAAAAGGGGGAGGTCTTTTTAAACCACTCAAATTCTCTGAACCATTGTTGGGGGCAAAAGATAGCCTTTTATTAACAATTTCTTTTCACCTCGAGTAACCGACAGGTGATTAATTCTGTAAAACATCATTTCTTATTTTCGTTTCCCCCCCCTTGTTTCTCAGGGGGTATGAGCTGGTTGCCGATATAAAAAAACCCCACCAGCTAGGGTGAGAGGGGTAGCGGATCCATTCCATATTTCATACAGTACATTCAAAGGGAAAAGGGGGAGGGGAAATTAAAAAGACAGGATTGAAGCAAGGGGTTATCCCTCATTACCTCTCAGAAGAGCTTTTGAAAATGGCAACAATGGTAGACAGTACTTTATAGAGGGTTCATAACTGATTTCAGTAGGATTATTTACCTGGCTACATGCCCATGTGGTTTAAATTTTTGGGAAAGACGAGGGGAGAGTTGCGGAGGAGAAAGGTAGCACATTGGGTGATATTAAAAAAAATGCAGATACCCCTTCACAAACACTGTGGGACAAACATGAAAGGGAACATAAATTTGGGGTACAGTTTTAGGGAATCAACATTTTTTGACCCCCCGTTTGGGGTGGTGACTGGGATAGGCTTTTTTACAAAGGGGGAACAATGGTTTTTCAGATTGGATTGTGTTAGTCCCAAGGGGCCCTTTAAAGAAGCCTTTCCTTTGCCAGTTTCGTAAGCCCCTTGTTTTTGTTTATGTATCAGTCTACTTAAAGCCTGGACATTTAACGGAATATCCCATAATTCTATTCCTACCATAATCCAAGTGTATAGTTTCTTTCCCCCACTGACTTTATTTCTTTATAACGTAGCCTCTTACCATTTATTTGGTGATCATTTAAATCTAAATCGGTATATTTGTTTTTTGCATTTACTGCCTTTGCCACCAAACGGGATACTTAAATTAAATTATTTCAGGTATGTTTGCTGCGTTGGCGTCCCCGCACAATTTTTTGACCCGGTAAAAACAAACCCCTGTGTAAAATATATGTGCCGGCATTTCCCTTTTTGACTTTCCACAGAGTGGGGATGCGCTTTTGTTCTGGGACGCTAGGTGTTGATTGCGCCGTCCGGACTTAATTTTTACCTTGGCTATTTATATTCTGCCTATTATTTGGCTGGCCCCTGTAGGCGCTCTTAACCGTCGGCGCCATCTTATTTTTGCTGGTAGCTTGCGCATGCCGTGTAGGGGGCTCTGAAGCCGTCGGCGCCATCTTTAAAAATTCCCCGATAGGCTACACTAAGCAGACGAAATGTGCGTTGTTATGGAGCCAGGGCATGCGCACTAGGATTCACGGGACGCCGGTCCGTAAAACATTCTATGGTTCGGTAAAGATATTATCAAGTTTCCGTGTTCATGGGGGGTGGGGAGCAATGTTTCTGTCTGGGGGGGAGTCTTGAAAAATTTTAAAAAACCTCTCCAAGTTCATTCCTGTGTGGGCGCTGAACACCAACACAGGGTTCTTCAAAATCTGTGGAGGCAAACAGCCCCACTGGGTTCCACCCAGATGGGCAGACCGCCTCATCCTTTTACTGGACCGTCACGCAAGTTTGGGTTTTAAATACTGGTCCCGCTATGACTAAAAGATAGCCACGGTCTATTTTATGTGTCCAAAAGCGATTTGTTACATGTGTTAAATTAATATTTTGAGTACACCCTTAAAAAGTCCCCCGTGAGTGGGGCGAAACCGTCTGGGGAATTAAAATTGTTCTTCTATATTTATTTCCTGACTATTTTGTGTGAAGGAGTTATCATTTCTCCTAAATTGTTTTATACCTGCACCTAGGAATAAGATTAGTATAGATTAGGAGTGTAGTACATAGAGTGGGATTATCCTGTTTTGGGGTCATCCTTTTTGGGACGGGTCTCCGTAAGGTGTTCCCAATATTTGGGGTATCTACAGAGACCAGGTAGTAGATTTAGAGTGGGCTTGTTTTGTTGCTAATTGTCCCATATTCCTATATTGAGAGAATTTTCTATTTTATTAAAAATATTGATTAAAGGTTAAATTTTAAAGGAATATTTTAATTTTTGGTTTTTCTGCTTAACAACATAAACAAAAAAGAACAAGATGAATGCTTAGTTTATGTCAGTACCTTCGATGCACATAGCAAGCTCATTAAAAATACCATCAAAAATACTGGTACCTGTTATGCAGGGATGCAAAATATGGTAAATTGTTTGATAATATGCCGCAATTTATTTAAAAAAAGGGTCACACCGTAGGAAGTGCAATAGTTTCCTCCCAATTAAGAGATACCAGGGACAAACAACAAAAAGCGTTGAGTACAAAACGAAAAGGGACATTTCCATGTCTGGGGTGCTGTAACTGTAATTCTATCATTAGAGGATCTTACATAACGCACCCAACACAGGGGTTTAAAATCCAGTTAAACGGTTTCTATACATGTAACTCAAAAGGAGTCATTTACCTTTTAAAATGCCCCTGCGGCAAAGGATATGTGGGGCAGATGTCCCGGCAGATTAAGACTAGGATTACAGAACATCGTTCCAATATAAGAAATATGCGCACCCAGAATACCCCTGACAGGATGGATAAGAGAAGGTTTGGCGAAACTACGGTGGTCAAACACTTTCAGGAATATAATCATTCAGTTACAGAGTTGAAATGGTGTATATTGGAGGAGATAACTATAAAAGGTACAGAGGACCTAGAGATACGCTTGTTGCAAAGAGAGGCTTTCTGGATATTTAAGCTGAACACACTAGCTCCAGCCGGCATGAATGAGAATTTGAATATGCGAGTGTTTCTTTGAATGATTGAAGGGTTGTTTTTACCTGGCCATTATGTAACAAAATGTTACTTTGTTATATGTACGTGTCATTATGTATAAAAGGAAGTGACTACAGAGTAATTACGTGTTTGAGGAAGCAAGGCTAGCCCCGAAACTTCACACGGCTCTACCGGCTCCGCCTGTCTGTTTACATGCTCCACTACTTGGCGTTTGGATTTAAGTGTACGCCTTTGGAGTCCAAGCATTGATACATAAATGAAAAGGACCGACTGCTTGCTATGGACTATGAAAAAACGCAAGTAGCAAATTTATTTGCACAATGAGTTACATATTTTAATGAATATGTTGTTTCAATAAAAAGGTTTTTACTTTTATCACTCTTGTAACTGTTATATGGTTGGTACGTTATGTTTTACTTATGACTTACAATTATCACTGACCCAGATATAGCTTAATGAACATTAAATTGGTTGTAAACTCACTCTCACTAATGGTGCTCCGAGGTCCAAATATAGCCTACCTCCAGTGTTCATCAATGTTCATTCAACAGTTGTAGTTTAGTCGGGTATATCTGGACCAAATTCACAGAGACCCTACTTCACTACCCTTTCAGTGTCTACTGGGCCCAGCCCTTTGCAAAACTGTCTTAATTTGGTCTACTATCCAGACCTCAAAGGTTAGGCCACAGTCGCAGGCCTAATTTACCATGCAACTTCAGGAAACCAGTTACCACTGCAGATGAAGATCTGGGATTTCAACATCAGATCTCAAAACTGACCCAACTACAGTATCCCCCAGGTTTATGTACTCCACCTCTTATTCCTTCCCCTCACCCATATTGAGATGAATTGGCCCACCACCCAGACTCTCTAGTGCTCGCTACTTGGTGGCTTATAATGCGCTCAGTCTCAACAGCTTTAGCAGCTGCTCACACAAAACATTGCAAGCCACGCACATCCATGGCCAGTTCCTTCACCAGCTCTGTCGGCTCCAAGATGTCCAGACTTTGCTTGACTAAGCAGCATCACTGCTCTTTTACATTCACTACAGGTGATCCAATTGGTCACCTCCACCCAAGACTGCACCATGTCTCTTAGCCTCTGGCACATCAGTGCTTTTTTAAACCCTCTGCCCTTCCTACCTATCTGACAGAGAAGCAAGAAAACACTCCAGTGCACTGGCCCAGGCCTACAAAACACACAGGCCAATAGTAGTATCCCTGCCTCTCTTTCTCCTTGGTGTAAAAGTTAAGACTAGGCCCCTTCCCAACACTGCGGAACATATCTACTTGGCACATAAACTTAGGGCATGTTCACACAATGGATTTGACCGCGGTTATGGCTGCGGGTTCCGACACGGTTTCCGTGGCCAAAACCGTGGCCAAATCGCGCCCAGTTTATTAACATGGTTTCCTATGGGAAACCGCATTAATATTCACACGCCGCGGATGCGCCTGTATAGTGTGGATGCGCTGAAACTATGCCCTGTTCAAACTGGGGGTCATAGATTTAGCGCTTTCTAGCTACAAAGTAACACTTCTGGCTCAGATAAACCACTTTTAAATTGGTCTACCTGTTCCAGCAGTAATTCGCCTAGATTTGCCGTAATGAAGCTATAAATGTGTAACTTTGTACGGTTGTAGTGCGACACGCCTCCAGCACACCCCCTGATCTCAAGCACATTACAAAGTGCCACGGGTGCTCTGTAATGCGCCTGATATTGGTGTGCACCTGGTTACAAATATAGCAAATGGGGTTGCGCATGCTCTCGGGCTGAAAAGACGCCAAACGCAGCCCCATTCATACATGCCAATCTATATGTTGAGTGTTTCAAGAAACAATGTTCCAGACACAGATTCAGTCAATTATGGATATTTTACTTGCAAAACATCTGTATCAGTGCAGTGCATGCAGTACTTGGCGGTCTAGTAGCGCCTCTCTGCAGTACAGTGTGGTACTACTAGTCCTGTACTGCTCTTACATGTGCCAGGATGAGCGGTTCCATTGGGCACCAGATAAGGGCCCCATTTTTTTTTCTGGTACATTATGTATAAAAGACATGACTCAAAGAAGCTCCTGTACTCAATATAGAAAGTGATTTCCAGCTTACAGCAGTTCCTTTGGGCTGTTATATGTCAGGACTTTGGGCCATGGAGCCCATTACATAGAGTTTTACATAGAGTTATGGTTACAACATACAATGGTCGATCCGGAACCAATTAATATTGTATGTTGAGCATTCACTTTATAATGCTAAAAGTAAGATCAATAAACCAGACCGTCCAGAAAATAATCTATTCTATATTTAGGACTGGGATATTTTTAACCGAATATCCCCATTGACTGGAGGCTGATTCTCTGGAAACACACAGTTAAATTTGGGGACGAAAGCAGTCAAGTTCACTTTATGGTTAATGCTTTTTAAAGGAAACGGTCATGCTTTACTGCAAGACACAAACCAAAGTTTATGTTTCAGAAAGCAGATATATTTCGAGACATACTGACATACACGCCTAACAGGTCGGATGGCGTTTGGGGAGTCCTGACTCAATCAAGCTTAAAGAAAAGTCATATTGGAGGCAGTTATCCAGTAATCGGAAAAATATTCAAGCGATTTTGATAGAAATGAACTTAGAACTTTTTTTGTTTATACCAAGATGCCTCTAAATAGTTTTGTAATGTTTTTACAAGTAATACCGACAACATGGAGGTGTAACATCAAAAGCATTCACGTGGTTGTGATTGTGGCTTAATATAGCGCAGCAGGTTATTTTTTGTTCACCTAAAAATAGTCTAGCTATTTCTGAATGGCTAAAAAAAGATCATGTTATACTATATATATTCTTTCAATGTCATTTCCCACAGCTTTCAGGGTGTTCTTAGCTGGCTAGAGGCAGGGTGCAAACTTACTGTTAGCACTGGGTCATCTTGATGTCTATATAATGACTTAAGTAATACTACTCAGGATTTCCCCATCCTACAATCTTAGTGATGTGGAAACCCAGACAACTGCAAAGACACATGATCTTAATCTTTCCCATTAGTATTATAAACATTACAAATTGGGGCATTCTTTACATGTCTATGGCAGACAATGTGAGGTGTTGCCTATAGACAGCATGTAATACATAGCTCAGTGGTGAATAATCACATAGATTGGACTTTCAAGCTAAAAACACCAAAATATTTTTCTAGTTTTGGAAACTCCGTACAAACCCCTAATTTGTTTCATTGAACATGGGATGGCAGCTATTCATGTTTTGTCTATCACCAAAGTCCAGGTGTGTTTGCAGTTATGTTGAAGCCATGAAGCATGTGCATTTATATCATTTTGTATGAGGCTTCTGATTTAGTTTTGGTGGCTACATTATTATTGGTAGAAGAGCGAAGAAATCAGGCGACACCTTTCAGAGGCTAACTGAGTATATTTGATGGTCAGCTTTCGAGAGTACTAGCTGTCACCATGTCTGAAGAAGAGAGCTAGTACTCTCCAAAGCTCACCATCACATATACTAAGTTAGCCTCTAAAAAGTATTGCCTGATTTCTTCACTCTTCTACTACTTTCTATGGCTAACACAGTACAACATTATACTACATTTTTATACTGCACACTACCCATCTGTCCTAAGACTGTGTTTAATTAAAGCAGAGTATAGCTGCATCCCATCTGCTCTACATAGATTTTGGAGGCCCCGGCCCAATATAATTTTGACTCTGCTTACTCATCTGAAATCAGGTTGCCTTGCTATAGTCAATGGGTTCACACAATTTAATCAAAATGAGCAGAGAAGCACAGATAGTAATGCAGTTTAAAATAATCCATACATTTAGTATTCACATAGTGGGGAACATTTACCAAGGCAGTTGTGCTAGAATTCTGGCACAATTTGTGCAAAAAATAATGTCATACATGTTTAACAACACATTTATGATGTGTTTTGGACAGTTTCTAAACACTTTGCACCTTACCGTCGATAAATGGGACGTGGTTTCATGGATAAGGGGCATTATTTAGTGTGCACTGAAGTGCGCCAAAAATGCAGTTAATGGCATAAAGTAAGCCAACTTAAAAATGGTGTAATGTAAGACTAGACAGTTTTACCTTGATAAATATGGTGCATTATAAAACTAATATAATTTACACTGTCTACGAGTTAGACAGTATTGCAGTGTGCTGCTGTATGTTTTGTGTGTTTGCATTTGTGTTACAAAAAAGGAAGCATGCACCTGTTCATTTATGTAATTATGTTTGAAGGTGCTGATCAGACGAGATACATTGCAAATCTAATAGGAGAAGTTTGAGTACTTAGCTACCAGAGACAGCTGGGGATGCTGAGGAGAAGATAGAAGCAGTTTATATTCGGGTTTCTGCCATGCAATGAATGATCTCAAATGAGTTTGTTTTTCCCTTTGTCTGAGGCTCTTATTGATGCCCCAATTACAGTGGAAAACCACAAAATGATAGAAAAAATTGAAGAAGTATGAATGTCTTCTAGAGATCTTTTATCTTGAGGGGCATATTATACAATGAAAATATACAAGCATACCTAAGTAAAAGAAATATCAAACACAAACAAAGAAAATAAACACTACCCATGACAACCTTACCACTCTGCTCCTCCACCAAGGTAAAAAATTCTGCTTGTTGTTAAGAATGGTGCAATAATTATTTTGGTAGCCCAACAAGTAAAATTTATGTGCAAAATTACTAATTAGGGAGACACGTATGAATGGGTTTTTCACCCTTTCCTGGCATAAACAAAAGGAATTTCCGATTCTTAGCGCCAAAAGAAGTATTAAGCGCATTGTTTATAAAAACTTGACACTTTTTAATGCCCAACATGAAGGGGCGTTTTGGGGGCATTCAGGGGGGGTATCGCCCACACCTAAATTAGACACATATATGAATGTTGTTTCGGCAAAAAATAGGCGTTTTAAAATGCTCGGGGCAACATTTTCAATGGGGGTCTGAGCCTGAACCGAGGTGCAATGGAGTAATTTCCTGTTAGGGAAAAAAGGGCAATTATTTTCAACTTCAACAGTACAATAATAAAAAGAATTTATTATAATTTTTCATACGATAAAATTAAATTATTTAAACTTAATAAAAATTTTATCATATAACATTAATATTAAAAAAAAATAAAAATCCCAAAAATATAAAAATATTTTCAAATGCAGAAAAAATTATTTAAAATTAATAGAATCTAAAACTAATTTTACATTAAATGAACATACAAAAGGCACTTTCATACATTCAGGCGCATTATACAAAAAGAAAAAGAGAGAAAAATGAACTTCGATGCCCTAGTTTTTATACATGTTTTCCCCTTTTGTCTGGCATTAAGGGGTAAATTTGTTTACCAATAGTCAAGGAACCCCGAGCCTACAGCAGGGGGCCTTGGGCCCCTTTGATTGCTCCAATTGCAGTCCTCATATAGTGCTGCACCTAATGGAAGAGAGGCCCACAGTGAAATGACAGGTGGGCTGATTAAATTTGATCCAAATGTGCCCTGAAACTATGTTCTTTTTTATAAAAATTTTCTTAATGAATGATCAATCTGTCTATCTTCCTTTCTGTCTTTCTGTCTGCCTGTCTATCTATCTATCAAAATTTTACAGTACTTCTAAAGTGGACTATCCAAAAATGTATTTTATTCTATCAGTCAAAAAAAGGGTTTTTGCTTTTTTTTTTTATTGAGTTATGAAATTTACCTGTCTGAAATTGTTGACGTACTCGACTTTCCTTATCCACTGTCATCCCTCCCCATTTTAAATTTTTTAAAGTAGGATGTATAGGTAGTTACTCAACCCAATTAAATTTTTTTCCCCCAGGTTGCTTGGAAATCTCATGTATCTGTATGGATGATTTGGATGATTTTTAAATGCTTTTAAAGAGTTAAATAATTTTTGGGGTCATCCAAGAACTTTTTTTTTAAAGTTTTACCTTGAGAGCTGGTTTGATTCCTTTAGTATCAGTAGCTTTTATTTATGATGAAAAAGTGCTTATGGCGGGAGCGGGAGGGACCAGAAAAATGATATTTTGGGCCCTTTTTTAACTGAATATTTTCTTTATTACCACTGGATCCCCTAATCAATTAATATAGATGTTGAACCATAATTACTTTTTATATTCTGAAAATATTCAGGGTCACTGACCTTGTATAATGTAGTATTCGTCCCATTGTGGTTATTACCATTAGAGGAATGTAAACAGTTACAGTTCAATTTTCTCTTTGCCTACAAGAACCATGCAGCCTGTACGAGCTTCAGCCTAGTGTGTAGAATTTTTTTTCTTGTGGACAAATTCAACCAGGCTTCCAGCCAAACCAGAACTCCATGACTGGGTTCTAAAATTAATTTGTGGGGCGGTGTGCAATGTCTACAGTGTACAGGCCGCCCGGTTATTGTTTTTAATAGTATTTTGCTGCATATGCCACTCTGCAATCTGTGGGCTGAATTTGTTTATTATCTTGGCATTATAATTGTTGTCCTTGTTTTTGTGCTTTTCAGTAATGTGGTCCTGTGCCAGCATTATAGACAGACATCTTGGCTCCATATACCGAACTTATTGACTTGTCTGCTCTATTTGTTTTGCATTTGTTTTTTATTAGAAATATTTTAATCTATCGTTTCAGTTTTGTGTTAAAAAATTGTCATTATATTAATATATTGTCATTTATTTTCCTTAGTAAATTAGTTGATAATTTTAGTAATATTCAATATTTGTAGCATTTGTCTGTTTGAGAAAGTGTTATATCCTATATTTATAATCTAGTTTTTTTTCTTTGTGTATGAATACAGTAACATAGATATTTTTAGACTGTTTTCTTACACTCTGTTTAATTACGGTTTTGTGGTATTACTGCAAATATTGTCTGGAAATATGTTGTTTGAAAGCAGTCATAGGGCCCATGTACACTATAGTCATATAGCTCCATGGATTAAAAAATCAAGATGCTACATTATGGAAGTATTCTCTGTAAAATTCATTACTTTTAGACAAGAATAGCTATATATTAGCTACATGTTGTCACGGGGGTCGCGGGGGGCCGCTGCCCCCGCAGCCGGTCCCCTCCCCGTGGGGGTGGCTCGGTGCGGGCACGCGGCCGCCCCCGACCACCCCCGTGCCCGCGTCCCGGATCTGCTTCCTTACCTGGCCCCGCCCCCGGTGAACGCCCGCTCCCGTCCGTGCTGGCCGTCGGGCTCGTGCCCGTTCCTTAGCGCGCGGGGGTGACACTTGGTTTAGATTTTAAAGGGCCAGTGTCCCTTTAATTGGTTAATTGCCGGACGATGGTTCTATTTAAGGGTTACGCCCCCTTGCACTCGCTGCCAAATTTTTGGTGTGCGTTTAGTGAGCTTAGAGTGTCTCAATGTCCGTATTGATTACCTGTTACCACCTTCCG
>JAODAL010027463.1:0-54923 GCA_025379985.1 Phyllomedusa bahiana
CAGCATATCACCCTCAATCCAATGGCAGGTGGAGCGGGTGAACCAGATTCTGGGGAATACCTGCGTCACTTTGTATCTGGACGCAGGACAACTGGGCCGAGCTGCTCCCTTGGGGCCGAATTCTTTTACAACCATCGCGTCTCGGAGGCAGCTGGCGTCTCTCCAGTCTTTGTAGTCTATGGCCCGCCACCGACCCCACCCCCCCTTCCCCTGCCTACTGATTTGGATGTGCCCGCTGTTCAACGTCCAAGTTCGGGATATCAAGGCCATCTGGAAAGGAACACGACGTTCCCTACTTCAGGCCTCTGCCCGTAAAAACTCAGGCTGACAAGAGGAGAAGACCGCCCCAACATTCCCCCAGGTGACAAAATTTTTGGCTCTCCCTCGAGGAAACGTGCCCTGAAGGTTCCGAGTCTTAAATTGGGCCCTTTCTTCCTCGGACCCTTCAAGGTTCTTCGGCAGTTGAACCCCGTGCGTACAAGCTTTCCTTGCCTCCATCTCTTGGGATCCAAAATGCATTCCATGTCTCCCTCCTTAAGGGCCGCAGGTCCTGAACCGTTTTTCTCACAGGAATGTAACACCTTCCCCAGTAGCCAAGTCCGCTGACATCTTTGAGGTAAAGGACACTGGACATGAAGGACGGTCAGAGGGAAGCGCTTCTTCCTCGTAGATGGAAGGGGCTTCGGACCCGGGGAGAGGTCCTGGAGCCAAATGCAACATCCTGAATCGTAAACCTCCTCCTCAGGTTTCTGCATCCTAAGAAGGGGGGGAGGTCCAAGGGGGGGGTACTGTAACGGTTTCGCCCGGTCCCCCGAGGCGTCCCCGCGGGGGATGGGTGCCGCCGCGGGTCCTACTGTCGCCCGAGGTCCATCCGTCCCGTCTCCTCACCTGACCCCCCCGCTCCCGTTCGGTCCTGTCCCCTGCTGGCCGGAATGCCTGCGCGCCCCTACCCGGTTCGTTCGTTCATGTAGATTTAAAGGGACAGTGCGCCGGTAATTGGCTAATTGCCGGGCACTGTCTCTATTTAAGTTTTGGACCCCACGTCACTTCCCCGCGGATTTTTTGTTGCCCTTTCCTTGAGAAAGCGTTCCTGATAGTAAAGTTGCCTTGCGGTGTACCAGACCTTGCTACATTTCTCGACTTCCGAACCTCTGGGCCGGGCCCCGCCCTGACCTTACCCGCCTGTCCACACCACGTACCTTTTGGGCCGCCCCGCCCTGACCATACTGCCTGCTCAACCACTACGATTCTTGGATTACGATTTTGTACCCTCGCTGAACCTCGGCTGCCGCCGCCCAAGCAAGTCCCCGTCGGGGTAACGACCTGGTAGCCTCACGCCGCAGCAAGTCCATCCCGCTTTGCGGCGGGGGCTGGTGAAAACCGGGGGCTACTTAGATTCCGTTCCCTGGCGTGGCTTACTCCATCGCTTGCGGTGGTCCAGCGGATCCACTTCCAAGTCCGTTACACAGAGACTGCTCTAAAAATGGAGCTGTTAACGTCAGCTCCATTCCTAGCGCAGTTGCGCTGCTGGGAGCCACAAAGCCTCTCTGCAGTGATGTCTTTTGCCATTGCTGCAGACAGAAGACCTGCAAAGCCCACATCAAAAGTCGGTGTGTGGTCGTTAAGAGATTAAAGGGGTTTTATCACTACAAAGATTAGCTTTTTAAATTTATAGGGACAAATAATTGAACACTTTTTCTAGATACATTGGTCTTTTGATTTTAATTTAGTCATGACATAAGAGATTTTATCTGCTCTGAGTGCACACAGGTCTCTATGGTTACCTCCCTGCTCTAATCTGATAGCAGATTTATGGTTTCCTAACCATAAATCTGCTATCAGATTAGAGCAGAGAGCAGGGATTATGTCACCATGGTTTGGAGTGCTCACTCTGAGCAGACTATCTCTAACAAGATTATCTTTTGTTTATGGATAAGCAATTGTTTTCACTCCTCAGAGCAAATGTAACTTTGCTTACTGAAGAATAACTCTCCTGCACAGCTCTTTGTAATGTCTCAGCTAGTTATAGAGAAGCTGAGGCTAGGCTCACATCTGCATCGGAGGTGCCGGTCAGAACCTCCATCGCAGGGGTGATAAACTAAAGCCATGGGATGCATTCACAATAGAGACACCCATGGCACCTGATGCACCTAGTTAATTACAATAGGTCTGTTGAGTTTCCGCTGTGGTATCTGTAGTTGATATAGGAAAAATAACGCAGGTTGTTGGTTGCTTGGTGAGTAGCTTGTGCAACTGTAACTGATCTGTGGGACCAGACCAGACTAGTCTTGGCCAAGCTAGCCTTCCCACCCTTTGCACATCAATAAGCCTTGGATGTCCAATACTTGGATGTCTATAACCTTGTAGTCTATTTTCCAATTGTGTTCTCTTGGACCACTTTTTTGACCTAGGATTGCTTTTCAGGGAGAAAGACAGATAAAAAGAAAGCAGAAAGCAAGAGACAGAATGCAAGAGCAATGTGCAATATACAGTGAAGGAAATAATTATTTGATCCCTTGCTGATTTTGTAAGTTTGCCCACAGTCTTTAATTTTAAGGGTAGGTTAATTCTAACATTGAGAGATAGAATATCAAAAATAAAATCCAGAAAATCACATTGTATAAATTATATAAATTTGTTTGCATTTTGTTGAGAGAAATAAGTTTTGATCCCTCTGGCAAACAAGACTTAATACTTGGGGCTACATGTATGAACCTGTTTAGACCTAAACGGTTTCATACATGTGGCCCTTGGTGGCAAAACCCTTATTGGCAAACACAGCAGTCAGACGTTTTTTGTAGTTGATGATGAGGTTTGCTCACATGTCAGGAGGAATTTTGATCCACTCCTCTTTGCAGATCATCTCTAAATCATTAAGATTTTGAGGCTGTCGCTTGACAACTCGGAGCTTCAACTCCCTCCGTAAGTTTTCTATGGGGTTAAGGTTTGGAGGCTGGCTAGGCCACTCCATGATCTTAATGTGCTTATTTTTGAGCCACTCCTTTGTTGCCTTGGCTGTATGTTTTGGGTCATTGTCTTGCAGGAAAACCTATCCACGACCCATTTTTAAGGTCCTGGCTGAGGGAAGGAGATTGTCACTCAGGATTTTACAGTACATGGCTCCAACCATTCTCTCATAGATGCGGTGAAGTAGTCTAGTGCCCTTAGCAGAGAAATACCCCCAAAACATAATGTTTCCACTTCCATGCTTGACAGTGTGGACGGTGTTCTTTGGATCATAGGCAGCATTTTTTTTACTCCAAACACAGCGAGTTGAGTAAACGGCAAAGAGCTTAATTTTTGTCTTATCTGACCACAGCATCTTCTTCCAATCACTCACAGAATCATCCAGGCGTTCATTGGCAAACTTCAGATGGGCCTGCACATGTGCCTTCTTGAGCAGGGGGACCTTGCGGGCACTGCAGGATTTTACATCATTAAGGCATAATGTGTACCAATGGTTTTCTTGGTGACTGTGGTCCCAGCTGCCTTGAGATCATTAACAAATTCCCCCATGCAGTTTTAGGCTGATCTCTCACCTTCCTCATGTTCAAAGATACCCCACGAGGTGAGATTTTGCATGGTGCCCAACTCAATGTCGATTGACAGTCATTTTATATTTCTTCCATTTTCTTACTATTGTACCAACCGTTGTCTCCTTCTCACCCAGCGTCTTTCTTCTGGTTTTTTAGCGCATTCCATCTTTGTTCAGGTCTATGATCTTGTCCCTGACATCCTTCGAAAGCTCTTTGGTCTTGCCCATATTGTATAGGTTAGAGTCTGATTGAGTCTGTGGACAGGAAACTTTTATAAAGGTGACTATTTAAGACAGCTGTCTTTAACCCCTTAAGGACCAGGCGTTTTTTTTTGGTAAAACGTTCGTTTTTCCCTCCTCGCCTTCTGAAAGCCATAACTTTTGTATTTTTCCACCTACATAGATACATGAGGGCTTTTATTTTGCGGGACAAGATGTACTTTCTAATGGTGTTATTCACTATACTATAGAATATACTGGGAAACCGCAAAAAAATTTCAAGTGGGACAAATTGTGAAAAAAAATGTATTTTTGCCATGTTTGCGAGTGTTTTGCTTTTACAGCGTTCAATCTTCAGAAAATATAATGTATTATCTGTATTCTACAGGTTGTTACGCATCCGTCAATATCAAACATGTAGGGTTTCCGTTATGTTTTGGTACCGTAAAAAAATTCCAAACACTTTCTATTTTTGATATTTGCGCCACGACGCCATTTTGTGCGACCGATAACTTTTTTGGACTAACACCTATGGATGTGAGTGAGGGTGCATTTTTTGCGGACTGAAGTGTACTTTTTATTGCTAGCAGTTTGGATTGCATGCGACTTTTTTGATCATTTTTATTAAATTTTTTGAGTGACGTAAAATGACCAAAAAACGCAATTTTGGCGTTTGGAATTTTTTTTCTTCTATGGTGTTCAGTATACGGGATAAATGATGTTATATTTTTATAGATCGGACTTTTTCGGACGCGGCGATACCAAATATGTGTAACTTTTTTATTATTTTAATGATTTTATTTGTAAAATGGGGAAAGGGGGTGATTTGAACTTTTAATACTTTTTTTTTGTACTTTAAAACTTTTTTTTTTTTTTTTTTTTACTGTAAAATTGAGGCCACCTATGGTACTTGACCACTAGGTGGCGCGATTGTTAATACAACCTAATGCATTGCATAGACAATGCATTAGGGTGTACAAAGATGGCGGTTTCCCCACTTCCTGTCTGCGGACGGAAGTGGGGCAAACTGGCCAGGGTAAGTAACGGGAGCCTTCACAAGGCCTTCACAAGACCATGCCCAGTCGTTGGATCGGCGCAGTATAGCTGTGCCGATGACCGTACCGATCGGTGCGCGGCACCGATCGGCGTTCATTCAGACGCCGCGGCCATCTTTGACAATATATCTTATAATATAATTCAATAGCACAATTCCTACTGGTAGATTAAGGATGGGTGCACATCTTGTAACCCTTGCTGTCCACAAGTAAAAGGTAGGAGGCATCAACAGAAAAACAGCGCTAGAAAAAGTGAAATTGATGCCAATTTTATTTAAACATTTTAGATTCCAGGGTTCTATACACCATATTTCAATTAGATTCTGATGTTATGACCTGTAAGATGCAAAGCTTAAAAAGAATGAAAATGCAAATATTTAACTGCTAACAAAGGAATACTAATAGATATGTGTACTAAGTAAATCATGTGAGTTTGACAAATAACAAATGTAGATGAAGTGATATGTCAATGGATTAACTAGATGCAGTGGCAACATATGTTCCACAATATATAATAAAATACTAGATATAAAAGAAACTTTAAGGGTTTACAGAATTATATTAAAATGAATAAACACATGATACGACTAAAAGGAGCAAAAAAAATTTCATAATAATTGATGGTCACAGAACTGTATGATATTACCTGCTTGATGAGTAGATTTACAATATTATCAAGTACATGACGTAATCAAACAGTGATGTGTGGTTACAGGAGAAGCACATGATTGTAACAAAATCTGTGAGGAAGACCGTGCCCACTCGAGGGTCAACAGCCTGACTTGGGGTTTATTCATGACGTCGTGCTCCCCCTAGGGGTAAGCATGGTCAGCCGGATACGGTTTCACATATAACCCCTGTCCACATGAGCACAGGAAGAGCCAGGGAGTGCGATATGATACCCCACTCAGTCACAACCCTGAACAGCTGGGAGATATCTGTTTACCCGCTCCAGTGAAACAGAACTCTTCCAGCCCGGTAGACTGCCACCAGGTCAGTTACTTGTTAGCAATAAGCCTGATCGTTCACAGACTTATAACAGGCCAGGAATCTGCCTTGGGTAGCGATATATTAGAGACCGAGAAAACTGACAAGTGCGACTGGGGCGATCAAGACAACAGACCAGCTCAGGATCAAAGTTTAAATATTTCGCCTTGTGAGCGCATTAGACAACAATACATACACAGGGATACAGCTATACATATATTGGTCAGGTGCAAATACAATAAGGAATGAGTACAGGCAAAAGAGGCAGCAAGATGTGTCTATTTATCTTAGGTTGGCCTTGTGCTCCTGGAATGAGGGTGTATGTACCCACTATCCAATAGAGACAACACTGGGCCCAGGTGGGCTCTCACTTTTAACTGTACTAGGACATCCCATGTCACACCCTTGTCACAACCTGTCACTCCCCGGAGACGGTCTACACGCTCCACCGTTCCAGCCCCATGCTGTTCCTAGCTTCGGAGATGAAGTGGACCATATAGCGGCAGGGCAATGTGGCAGGTTCGTGCTCCTGGTATCATCAGAACCGGGTGGATTCAAGCTATGACTGGGTGCCAAACACTGGGTCACTGCTCTGTTATTAGTACCAGTTACCCGTTTCTCCCTGCCAGTGTCTCCTACAAATGCAGGAGTGACATCTATGCGTGTGGGGTGCTTCATATTTAAAAATATGAAACTGGGGTGTGTCTGTGACATACTGTTATTTCATAATTCTTTATGAAATCCCGACTCCACTGTCCATCTCTTTGAACCACTTCACACCTTTCCCTAACTACATTCCTCATTGCCTGGTTCTCCAAGATGACTGTGGGTAACCTATGAACATATGTGTTAGGGCATTTGAAGCAGGACCACATGCTGAGAATCTGTTCCATGGATGGAGCATTTGTTTAAGTGAGTGCTTCCTCAATGATATGTGTTGAGCAGTGGGGGAGATTAAGTGAAGTCCTGAATCCTGCAATAACTGAGTTAATTTGGATGAAGAGCTAGGGGGGTGATTTTTGTCATATTTCTCACAGAAAGAATCATAGTGTATGTAAAAAGAATGGATATAGAGGATAGAGTTAGAGGATACTAAATGTTAAAGATAAGATTAGATAAAATAAGAGGAAGTGGAGTATAGCAAGATAATGGCCACCTATATAGCAGTTTAACTCAATAAGCATGCTAAATCCCCAATATAAGTAGACAGTTCAACTGAGTCTCTTCCCTAGTCCGGGGCAAGGAAGCACGTCTTCTGTGGCACGTCAGTGGAATGGGAGTCTCCTTCTTTGTCGCATTGTCCCAGTACTCCATGCCAGACTGAAAGCTGTGTCCTGCTTTCTGTATTTCATGACTGGTGACTCTTCGCCTACCTCTTGACAAACTGGGCACACTTGTGCACACTCCTAGATGGCAGCCTCCTCTTTCTTGTTAGTTGGAGTGGGGGTTATCTATAAGTATAACTACAAGAAGTGTCAGTTTTCCAGTGGTCCACACCAGTTTTACACCTATGTCCTGCTTGTCGTATTTCAAGGCGACTCTTTTGCCTACCTCCTGATAAAACTCTCATGTTGGTGACTGGGAGTGAGACGATCCTAGCACACTCTTTAACACTCTTAGACGGCAACCTCCTCTCTCTTTTTTCCTGCTGTGTCACGAGTTGAAAACTATACACCTGCCCATTGGAGTGGGTTGTGAACTTGACAACATTTCACACTCACAGGCAGGGTTGTTGCCAGGGTCCTAAAACATCCAAGGCCCAAGCACTCTGTGTCACACTTTGCTCAGTAGGGCTGGGTTCACACAGCATTTTTCATGCTACATTGTGAACTGTGGTATGTATTTTTACAGAGAAAAAAACGTATGTTCGTGTCACTACTTTTACACATATTCCACATAGATAATGTCTATAACCTCAGCAGTGCACTGTATAATGAAAATTAGCACGGTTAAATTTGCTTTTTCAAAGGCTTTCACCTACATATGAGAGTGTAATTCCTTATAAATAACAGTCATACAGTTACCAAATAACATGCCTATACATGGAGAAAATATACAATACATATGACTGTTACTAAAGAAAATCCTACAAGGACCTACAATCCTACCAAGAACCAATAATATTATTACTTAAGGACCAAAGAATACTTCCAGACCCTGATCAAATGCAAACACCATATGTTGTACGCTGGCGTTCTGCAGACATATATTACCGCCATACAGTGACCAGTATCACGGCGCATGCTGCGCATGCGCAAGCTCTTCAACACTGGCACCTCTCCCTCCACGGTTCGGGCATCTGGCTGCAGACGCCCCTGCTCCAGGCTCCCTACTCACTGCGCTGATACTCACCCAGTCCCGTCCTGCTTTCTGTCAGGCCAGCGAGCTCCTCTGGGTCCCCTGCTGCGAGACGCACCTTATTGGACAGTCTATTCAGCATCCAAAAAAGCTAGGAGATACCTATTAAACTGTAATCAAACCATTACACTACTACCAAAATTTCCATCATACAGTGATTATTTAGTGGTAGATACCAGTGTACACAGACTCTGAAGACTGTATACTACCGCCATACAGTGACCATATAGTGTTAGACACCAGTGTACACAGGCTCTGCAAACTGTATATAACCTCCATACAGTGACCATAGAGTGGTAGTTACCAGTGTACACAGGCTCTGCACTACAGTGCAGTTACTTCAAGGAACTCACAGGAGACATCTTCTATGACTGGAATTTTTCTTTTTCCCTTTCCTTCTCCATCCTGTCCAGACTGCCATGATGAATTCTCTCGGTCACAGCTCGTCTCTGCCGAATTTACCAAACAAACATATTAGAATTCTATTTTTTTCAGCACTTCCTTACCTGTGGCCACCTCTGTACAAACTCCATGATAGATGGAAAGGTCATGGGGTGATTGGTGCATCTGGGAAGGTTATGGGTTGATAGGTGGAGTGAAGCCATAGGTGGATGTGAGGGGACTATGGGGTGATAGGTGGAGTGAGAGGACTATGGGGTATTAGGTGAGGAGGTTATGGTTATGGAGGGGTTGTATTTTGTGTTGGCACTAGGATACATAACACAATGGAGGGGAGTGGTGAGAGAGAGTACAGAGCACAGCTTACAATCTCCTTGGGGGGGGGGGCATAGGACCACCCCTTTGGAGATTGTGCTGCGGCTGTCATCTGTATCCCCCAGAATCATATTATGCAAGTTGAACTCCGTACCCTGCACCCCTAGAAGATAAACCACAGGCATGATATTCAGGGGGTGCAGGAGATAAGAGTTTAGTACCGTCATTTTTTATGTTCTTATACTTATACAGGTTTTCCCTTTGGAATATGTTGGACTTATTGGATTATGTCAGACCAATGTTGGATTGATTTCTTTAATAAAAATGTGAAAGAGGGCTGTAGCCGGGGAGTATTTATTTGAATAAAAAATGATTGTGCAATTTGTGTCTTTTTTTCCATTTAATTTCAGTTTTATTAATGGAGGCTTCTGACAGATGCCCCTCCATTACTAATGCTCGGGCTTGGTGTCAGCCAGCAGTAGTTTTTGTCACCCCAAGGCTGACACTTAACCTGTGCCACTATTACCCTAGTAGCTAATGCACCAGGGGTACTGGAAAGAGCCAGGTTATCGTCAGAAGTGGACCCTCTAATGTGACGGACCACTCCTGGGGCGGCTGCAGGCTGGTATTTTTAGAGCTAGAAGGGACTAGAATTTAATGCACCTTCCCATTCTGATAGTATCAGGCTGCAGCTGTCAGTTTTACCTTGACTGGTTATGGAAAATGGGGGGACCCCACTTTGTTTATTTGTTTCAAAAAGCATTTACTTATGAGACTCCTAAAGTGGGTAACTCCTGTAATCATTACAGTGGATGCCCATGTTTAGATTCTCATTAATTAAAAACATTTTTGGAAAAAAAACGAATTGGGGTCCCCCCCATTTTCCATAGCCAGCCAAGGTAAAACCGACAGCTGCAGCCTGATACTATCAGAATGGGAAGGTCCATTAGATCCCAGTCCCTTCTAGCTCTAAAAATACCAGCCTGCAGCTGCCCCAGGAGTGGTCCGTCACATTAGAGGGTCCACTTCTGATGGTCACCAACTCTTCCCAGTACCCCTGGTGCATTGGGTACTGGGGTATTAGTGACACAGGGTTAGTGTCAGTCTTGGGCAACAAGAAATACCGCTGGCTGTCACCAAGTCCAAGCAATAGTAATGAAGAAGCGACTGTCACCTGACACCTCCATAACTGCGTCTGACACCTACATAACTGTCACTGGAATTATATGGAAAAAACCACACACACAAATTGCACAAAAAATCTTTTATTTAAATAAACACTCCCCGACATCAGCCTTCTTTAACCATTTTATTTGAAAAAATAGATCCAAGGTTGATCTGATGTAGTCCTCTGAATCCGAAGTAGTCTAAATGGGAACCTGTAAATAAACAAACATTACACACATACATACATAAATATAGACTGGATACACTATCCAGCATCCAGGAAAGCTGGCTGTCACCCATCGCCCACAGGTTCATATATTCTGGCGCATTCTACACTGCCTTAAAGCTATGTAGAACTGGCTTATCAGCGCCAGGATTCATACATGTCGCCCCTAGTTTCAGTATTGTTTTGTGTCCCCAAATAGTAGGTAGACCCCCCCCCAAAAAAAAAATAAAAAAAATAAAATAAAATCAAATAGGTAGGCAGATAGCTAAACCCCAAAAAGGCAGATAGGTATATACTGTAGCTCCCCCTTAAGTAGGTAGGTAGTTATATAAGCTTCCTCATTAAGTAGAAAGGTAGGTATATAGGTCCCTTGTAGGTAGGTATATAGCACCCCAGTAGGTAGTTAGGTATACATCCCCACTAGTAAGTAGGTAGATATATATGCCTCAAGTAAGAAGGTTGGTATAAAGGCCCCTTATTAAGTAGGAAGATAAATAAGCACAACACAACATAGATAGGTATAAAGGCCCTCCAATACATAGATAGGCATACAACCCCCACAGCAAGTAAGTATATAGGCCACCCATTAAGTAGGTAGATAGTTATTTTGGTAGCCCAGTAAGTAGGTAAGTATAAAGTCCCCACATTAAGTAGATATGTAGATATATGTAGTAAGTAGATTTTAGGTATATAGGGTCATCCAGTAGGTAGGTAAGTATATAAGGCCCCAAGTAGGTAGGTATATAGAATCCCCCAATAGGTATATAGGCTCCCTTCAGTAGGTATACATTTAGGGTTCTTCCAGTATGTAGGTAAGGAGTTAGGTACATAGGCGCCCGGTAGGTAGGTAGGTACATAGGTCCCCCCTAGTAAGTAGATGGGAATATAAGGCCCAGTCAATAGGTAGATAAATATGGGCTCCAGTAGGTAGATAGGTCTATAGTGTTCTTCAGTATGTAGGTAGTTACCTTTAGTAGGTAGATAGGTATACAAGGATCCCAATAGAAAAAAAATACCTCTCCCCATTCACCCACCGAACTCCTGTTCGGTCCTGCTCTGGGTTGCCACTTCTGGCATCTACTAGGTCATAAGCTGAAAAGGCCTGAAGCCATAGACTTATAGCCTAGTACAGGCAATGGAGCAGGCGGCATGATGACATCATCACCACCTTCTCCGCGGCATCTAGAGGGTTGAACAACCAGGATCGGCATGTTCCAGCTGTTCTGCCTGAGCCATTGCATTGCTAGGTCTATGTAACTCAGCGATGCAGCCACGTGGTGAGGGGGGACTTTTGGCCCCTCTGGCTCAGGGGTCCATTCCCAAGTGCAGATTGCCAGTCCAGGACTGGTCTAACCCTAGTAGTGCCCACTGTGGCAATATCACCAAAAACCTACCTTCACCAATCTCATTACGGGCTAAGTCTTCAAGATCTAAGGACACAGGCACTTGCCGCATTACTTGTCAATGTAGGCCTTGATATGTTGGTGAGAGAGTAAAAAATTAAAGATAGAATCTCCCAACATAAATCCCATATTAACCATTAGAAAATGTTGGCACCTCTGTTATTTTTTCACATAGCATTAACTGGTTAGTCACCTCTTTTTTAAGATGCTCGATTGAATTGCTCCTCTGTGCAGTGGTAGTAATAGAACATCCTTGCTTCTTTTAAGAGAAGTTAGCTGGATTCAGAGATTTAACACAACCTGGTGGTTTGTACTGGTAATATTATGATACATGTGAACAAAATTGTTCGTATCCTTCTGTTAGAGAAAGACAAACCCATAACAGAGTAAAAAAGTAATAATACATTTAAATTTACTGAAAATCAGACATTGTGTTTAAATCACGGTTCAACCAAAGACTTAAAAACATGAAACTGGCCTGGACAAAAAATGATGGTGCCCCTAGAAAAGATTGCAAACAATTTGACCATAGGGACATGGGGCTTGTTACAGGACACTAAGGTATGTGTTATAACTAGCATCCTAGGTGTCTTCATACTTGTAATCAGTCAGTCTGCCTATTTACAGGGTGAAATGTAGTCTCTGTGCTGTTTGGTATCATAGTGTGTATCACATTGAACATGGACCAAAGAAAGCTAAGGAGAGGAGGCATGGCCTGGACGAGCATGGTGTAGGTCGCAAATAAGAGGAGCTCCGAGGGATCCGTTCCAAAACCGGCACAACTAAGCCCACTGCTACTGCAAATCTTGTTGAATTGGTCCTGTTCCACACATAGACTACACCCGGCACCTGCATCTGGAATTTGGTGGCTGTTCTGGCTCCCGGACCGGAGTTTTGGGCCCTTCTGCTCAGGCTGCCCCGGCCCCTGTACTGTGTGCCGCCGCGCCAAACGGCTACAGAGAACGCAGACCTCCGCCACATCGCTGATCAGCTCACCCACATCGCTGATCTGATCATCCACGTCAGAACTCTCCCGCTGCTGTTCCCTCCGGGTGACTACCGGGAGGTCGAGCGAGCAGGATTGTCCCTAGACTCCGTTCACTGTGGCCGCAGTCACCATTTACCTGCGGGACGTGTGCGCACCTCGTAGCTGCAGAGAGAGTAGGCCTCCGCCGCATCAACGATCTACGACCACTTCGGGACTTTCTCGCTGCGGTTCCCTCTCTGTGCCTGCCGAGGGGTCGAGATCATCCCCCGACTACACATACCGGAGGTATCGTCATTCACCCGCGGAGAGATCCCAAGCCTCCCGGCGATCAGATAAGTTCTTTTTACACTTCTACCTGGGGCGGTCTTCTTAATTTCTTAATTCCAATGATTAAATCCGACCTGAAATCGGATCAGCACCTCGTACTTCCCTAACCACTGCTGAGGCGCCATCTTATAACTTACTGGAGCAAGCACATGGCCGCGGCCATTTTCTATCACTGCCCGTGCATACCACACAGGCTGAGGCTTGAGTAACTCCATTACATTCTTATACCTCTGTGGCAGCTGTTTCAATTCTCTGGATTCCTTAAAAGGACTTCTAGATCCAGCGTGACTTTTTGGCAACACTATCTACAATCCAAGAACACCTGAACCACGGATTTCTAACCCTTAGTGCAGCTACTCCACTACAGATATATACCTTACTCTTTCAGCATAACAGTGCATGGAAAACTTCACCTCCTCTCATACAGCCATCATTTTTTATGTGAACTGTCCTCAAACCGGTACACCTTGAACTACACAGAAGGAGAGCAAGGGGGAAAGGAGATACAGAAGAAAAGAGAATAAGGGGAAAGAAACAAAAACAAAAAAAAAAGGATAAAAAAAAAATGTATTAAAAAAAGAGGAAGGGAAGAGAAACCACAATGCTACTCGGCATTCATTTCCCACCCCATTCTACCCCTCACCAAAAATACAGGTCACCTCCCCTGCGACCATATTGACTCTGAAAGCGTGCCAAAAGACTTGACCGAATGGGAGGTACTAGTAAGCGTAAACCTAGGGTTAAGCCAACCAAACTCATAGAGTTCTTACCCCAATCTTCCTCACAACCTTCCTCAGTGGAAAGGCGACCTGTTTTCCCGCCTCTCTCCTCCATCTCACCTGTCTCAACTTCAGCCGATATGGACTCCCAAGGCTCTCCCAACCAACTTACCTCTACTGAAACAACATTACAACGTTTATTCTCCTCCTTTAGAGAAGACCTTCAATCCGACATTAAGCTTATGATGGCAGAATTCCGATCTGACATACAAGCATTAGTCTCCAGGACAGACCACCTAGAAAAGAAAATGTCAGAGTTCACAAGTTCTCACAATCTCCTTATCGACGCAGACTCTGTCTTAGAAGAGTAGGTACAAAGACTCTCTTCTAAATTGCTGGACGTTGAAGATGGGTCGCGCAGAGAAAATATCCGCATCAGAGGTGTCCCAGAGTCTATTACCCAGGATCTTCTTCAACCTTTTCTTACTGATCTTATGGCCCTGGTGCTACCGAATGCATTCCAAATTGACCTAACCGTGGACCGTATACATTGCCTACCCAAGCCTAGACATCTACCCACCACCATTCCAAGAGATGTAATAGCAAAAATCCATTTTTTCCATACAAAGGACGATTTCCTAAAAGCCCTACGAAAAAATCCCCCATTACCAGATCACTTTCGTGACATCGCCATTTTTCCAGATCTATCGGCTGGAACTATGTTAAAAAGAAGAGAATTTTCCCAATACACCAAAAATCCTCCGTGGATCATTTGGGAAAAAATTATCACTGGGCTTCCAGTGAAGCTGATCATCACCAAGACAAACTCCCACTACTATATGCCACATTCCTTTCATGGTAAAAAAGGCCCTTGCTGCGTGGAATCTGCTCCAGGTCCCCCACCAAAACTCCCAAAGAAAAGCCAGCGGATTCGTCCCGAAGTGGGTTACCCCATTGTGGTCTGAAAAACACCGTGGATCCGGTCCAACCCCCTGTGACTGTTCAACATGGCAGATTACTCATCGGATCCCCTTTTCCTCTCTGAGTTAGAGATCCCCGTCTAGTAGTCGGACTACTCCTGAGCCTCACCGCTCCATGCTTAGCCCTGCTTACGGACTGTTATCCCGTGTCACAATATTTCCGTATGATGGAAATACTGCTTTACTTGTTTTGGATTTCTTTATGGTGTTCTGAAGTTCAGTTGTTAACTGCCATGTTCTATTTTTCCCCACCTTTTGAAATTGCCATCGAGTATAGTTCCTAAATTCTTTTTCCGAAGGCGAAACGCGGCTTTGACGCATCTCTTCCATTAGCGGACCCAAAGGGTATTAAGATTTTATCATTAAACGTCAATGGGCTCAATTTGCCCTTTAAACGATCGATGCTGTGGAGGGACGTGTTAAAGTCTAAAGCAGACATAGTCTGCTTACAAGAAACTCACCTTAAAGACCAAGATGTAAGTAGACTAAAACATAGAAAATTCCCAAAAATGTTCCACTCCTCTTCCTCTCAGAAGAAAGCTGGAGTTGCAATTTTCGTAAAGGATTCTATCACTTTCACGCTCATGCACTCAATTATTGATGAAAAAGGAAGGTATATCATTTTACAATGTTCATTAAACAATATGCTGTGTACTCTAGTTACAATATATGCACCCAACAAGCGTCAACAGAAATTCATCTCCCAGGTCCTGAACAAAGCCAGGTCATTTCAAAGCACCAATCTTCTTATCTGTGGAGACGTTAACGCGGTAGTAGACCCACAAATGGATAAATCACACGCCCCGAGAAACTCACACAGTCTGCACGCTTTTATAGCTACAGAGCAACTTCACTACCTGTGGCGCTACGCCCACCCCACCGACATTGACTACACCTTCTTCTCAGCTCCAAACCAATCATACTCCCAAATAGACTACTTCCTCACAAATAGACAAGCCCTTCCCAAAGTATTTTAGACAGACATAGGATATAGAACGTGGTCGGACCATGCACCCATCTTTCTTACCTTCCCAAAATAATTTTCCCTTACCCAAGACCTCCTTGGGAGACTCAATAATTTTCTCCTTTAAAACGGAATCAATCGTCCAAAAAATCAAGTCCTCACTACAGGAATATTTTGATCTCAATACCAGCTCATCACCCTCTCTGTCAACACTTTGGTGTGCCCATAAGGCAGTGATTCGAGGTGTTTTTATTAAAGTTGCTTCCACAGAAAGACGGAAAGAGAAACTAGAGTTAGATTTGACTTCAAAAAAATCTGTACTCAGGACGAGCTGGCTAAAAAATCTCCATCCCCATCAGTGTTAAGTGAACTATCCTCTCTAAAACAACAGTTAAAAATTGAGTCTTCATAAATATGAACTCTCCTTGTCCAAATTTTAAAATGGGAATTTTTATGTTACCGGTGATCGTCCCGGAAAAACTTTAGCTAGAAGAATCAAACAAATACAAGCCAAATCCAGAATTACATTTCTAACAACAGGTAACCAAAAAATAAAACTACCCCCAGAATATAGTATTCCCCTTTGCCTTCTTACTATAATCCACCTCCTCTCCTCTTCCTCTTGCTTTTGGGGGTTCCACAGGGTTTCCGTTTTGGTCCTCTCCTTTCTCAATTACACAGCCCCCATTGGAAAAAACCACCCAGCGGGTTTTGGGCCCTTCCAGTACCTCTCTACGCTGATGACACTCAACTATACACTTCCTCTCGAGAAATCACTCCTGCTCTGCTACAAAACACCAGTGACTGTCTGTCCGCTGTCTCTGACATTATGTCCTCCCTGTATCTTAAACTAAACCTCACTAAAAACTGAACTTTAGTCATCCCACCTTTCTACTAACAGACCTTACCCTGCCATTTCTGTCTCAGTGTGTGGCACCACCATAACTCCTAGGCAGCAGGCCAGCTGTCTTGGGGTTAGACTAGACTCGGATCTGTCCTTCACCCCTATATATCCAATCCCTTGCCCGCTCCTGTCACCTGCACCTAAAGGGAACATCTCCAGAATCTGTCCTTTTCTCACTGGGGGAAACAGCCCAAACTCCATTGTTGCTCTTATTCTTTCTCGTCTTGATACTGTAACTCCCCTACTTGTTGGTCTCCCTCACTGTAATACTCTCCCCTCTCCAATTTTGTCCTGAATGCAGCAGCCAGACTTGTTTTTTCTTTCCCAGCCGCTATACTGATGCCTCTCCCCTGTGTCAGTCCTGCACTGGCTACCTATTCAGTACAGAAAAAAACATAAACTAATCACTCTACCCATAAAGCTCTCCACAGTGCTCCCACCCCCTACATTCCTCCCTCATCTCTGTCTACCACCCTACCGGGCTCTCCGCTCTGCTACTGATCTAAGATTTACACACCTCACTCATCCGAACCTCCCATGCCCGTCTAAAAGATTTTGCACGTATTTGCACCAGTTTCTGGAACATGTTACCCCATGTGATCAAAACACACTCGCAACCCTCACAGTTTTAAGGGCGCTCTGAAAACCCATTTCTTAGACAAGGCCTATCAAGATCCCTAATTGTTAACCCCCAAAATTCTGTCACACATTCATCACGTTCAAAAACTTTGGCACCCACAAGGCACTTATCTGTATTAGATGTATGGTTGGGATGGCAGGTTCATCCACTTTTTTGTTACTACCCCATATTTATGTAAAAATGGCAGGACCATTGTAAACCCAAACACTTGTCCACCCTTTGTTTCACCCATTACACCCTATAGAAATTTTAAGCTCTTGCGAGCAGGGGCCCCCACACCCGCGTGTCTGATTTGTACATAGCTTTTTTTTTATAATGTAATGTCTGGTTTGTCTGTGCTTATACCCTCTATATTGTAAAGTGCTGCGGAATATGTTGGCACTATATAAATAAAGATTATTCTTAAAGATTATTATTATAATTCCCTTTACAATCTCAAGGATGACCCCTCGCTCCCCCCAATCTCTCCCCAGCTTGTCCAGAATCATCTGAAAGACCTAAAATTACCCACCGTCACCGAACGACAGCTAGAATCCTTAAATGCCCCAATTTCTCAGCAAGAATTAGAAACAACTATTACTCAAGCAAAACTTAATAAATCTCCCGGAGTTGTTGGCCTTAGTAACGAATACTACAAATTATTCTCCTCAACTCTCTCCCCACATATTCTCCACCTCTCAATTCCTTCATGATGGGGGACTCTCCCCCTGCAGAAATGCTTTCTGCTACTATTGTCACTGTAACGCAGAGGTGGATTCGCTGGACCACCGCAAGCGATGGTAGTTAAGCCATGCCAGGGAGCGGAAGTCCCAAGTAGCCCCCGGTTTTCACCAGAGCCCACCGCAAAGCGGGATGGAAATTGCTGCGCGTGAGGCTATAAAGGGCGCTACCCCTGACGTGAACTTGCTTGCGGGGGGCGGCCGGGGTACAGCGTGGTACAAAGACGTGATCCAGAGGCGTAGTCGGGGACAGGGAGAAGGTCAGGGCAGGCAGCAGAGGTTTGTGGTCAGAGACGGGCAGACGGTCAGGGCAGGCGGCAAACAGGTAAGGTCTGGAAACATAAGCAAGCGGACTGGTACACGGATAATCAAGACTGAATTCCAATATACTCTCTAAACACACGGAAAACACACCAACGGACTGGCGGGACTGCTGGGGGCGTTTTCCCTTTAAATAGAACCAGCGCCGACAATAGACCAATTATGGGGCGCTGGCCGTTTAAATCTAGGAAGCTGTCGCGCACCGCCTTAACAGTGGGCACGGGCGCGGCGGCCGGGACAGGCGGGGGGCAGCTTTTCACCGGGCGGAAAAAGGGAAATGACCCGGCGGGGGGATGGAGCGCAGGGGTGGTCGCGGGGCACCGCGGCACCTGCGCCGGACCCCCTGGGGGCCGGGGGAGACGGGGGGGGCCGGGCGCCGCTCCCCCCCCCGGGACAGTCCCCCCCCCCTTAGGTCCCCCCCTCTTTTTTTGGAACCTGAAGGAGGTCGGGAGACAGTTTGGCCTAGGTTTCGGGAACCCCCTCGGGCTCGATCCCCTTCCAGAAATAAAAAAGAACCGTTTCCCCCCCTCACTGTCTTCTCCGCATGCACCTCCTTGACCTCAAAATGTTATCAAGTTGGGCCCAGGGAAAAACGAGACAGCCCCCCGGGGGAAAAGGGCGTTCAGCACCACCCTTAGGAGAGAGACATGAAAGGAGGTTCGGGATACGCGGGGGAGGGCAAAGCTTGTAAGTACTGGTTTTAGTCCCGAAGCCCTCCCAAAGGGACCCACGATTTAGGGCCAAACTTAAAACTAGGCATTTTAAAGCATGTATTTTTTTGGACCCCCCCCTACACCGCAAATAAGCGGGGGCCACGGACTTGTACCGGACTTTGGTCGAGCAGGAACCCGTAGCGGGGGCCTGTCCGTAGTGCCAGGGGCCCTGAGTCCCTTCTTGGGCACCCAAAGGGCCGGGACAGAAACGATAGCAGAGGAGAGGCGGGCGGGGGTAATCCAAAAATGACAAAAACGGGGGGAGCCCCAGCGGAATTCTGAATTAAAGAGTTATAAGAAAACCCTCCCCCGGGGGAAAGGTCAGACCGTTATCCTGACGAGGGGGACACGAAATCAGCAGGTGGGTACCCAGCACCTTTGTTAACCCTCTCTGCCTGCCCATTATTTTGAGGGTGGTATGCAGATGAAAAGTCGAGCGACCTGCAAACTGCCACACAGATCCCCCCAAAAAATTTAGGATGAACGTACTCCCCTACCCAAACAATGTTAACGGGGGGCCGTGCAAACAAAAACAAACTGAAAAAAATTGGGCCACTGGGGTGCAGAGGGTAACCCGGGGCAGGGGAATAAATTGAGCCATTTGGAAAAACGCCCGGGTCATCCCCCGAGAGTGTTTCCAGATGGGGGGGAGATCGGAAAAAAGTCCAGGCTAAGGGGGAGGGTTTTTTCCCCTTTGCACCCGGGAGGCTGGAGAAGGCCCGGGGGTTTAGCCGGGGGCCCTTTATTAGGGGCACAGGAGGTGCGGGCTAAACAAAGTCCCTGACATCTAGAGCGAGATTAGGCCCCCCATTAAAAAGGGGAGACCAGTTTAGCGACTTTATGGACTCCGGGGTGCCTAGTTTTACGAGAAGGAGTCCCCCCACTTCGGGATTTAGGCACAAGGCGGGACCACATACGTTTTTCCCGGGGGGTAGGTTTGGAGTCCGGGGGGGGAGCCGTGACGGTCATCTGGGGAAAAACAATGTGTGGGAGGGCCCAGACCCACCGTACTACAACGGGTTAGACGTCAGCCTGATTTTCTTGGCCGGCCAAAAATGTAGAGGGAAGTTAAAAGGGGCAAAAAAGAGCGACCATCCTTTTTGGGGGGGTTCAGGCGCTGGCCGCTGAAGAATAGGAGGTTCTTGTGTCCGGGGGAAGATGTAAATAGGGTGGGGGCCCCCCCCCAACAGGTGACACCCTTCTAGAGCCAGCTTTTAGGGCCAAACTCGCGATCACCAAGGGTATAATTTTCTCAGCAGGAGGAACGTCTTGAGAAAAAACCGCAAGTTGCAGTTTCCAAAGGAGGATCTCGCGGAGGACAGCGCCGGCACCTACAGAAGAAGCATCCACTTCCAGAAAAAAGGGCTTAGCGTTGGACAGACAGAACCGGAGCCACCAATGCCTTTTTTAGCCGGTTGAAGGCTTTTTGAGTTTCTGGGAGCCAGGATTTGGGTTTGTTGTTTTTTTTGTTGGGGCCCACCAGGGGAGCCACAATGAGAGAAGTGGGGATAAATTTTATAGTATTTGGGCAAACCCCAAAAAGCCTAATGGCCCAAAGGGCCCCACCGGTTTGGCCACTTAATACTGGGGAAAAAGTTTAGAAGGATCCACCCCGGAAATCTTACAGAAACGTGTACCCAAAGAAGGGTAAGCTGGTACTTTCAAAAAGGCACTTTTCCCTTTTGGAAAAAAATTGAGGGTGCGGAGCCCGCCGGGGGCCCCTGCGGACGTGGTGGCCCGAGGGTCCGAGATCAGGGGAAAAAATTTGAATATCGTCCAAAAAACCCAACCAACAGAGTAGAGGGGCCCCCAAAAGATCTCATTGACAAAATTCTGAAATACAGCGGGGCTTGCAAAAAGCCGAAAGGCAAAACCAAGTACTCGAAAAAGGGAAAAACCCCATATTAAACGCCGTTTCCACTCTACTTTCTCGAATGCGGATTAAGTTATAAACACCCGTAGATCCAGCTTGGAAAGATTTTTTACGCCTCGCAGGGATCGAAAAGTTTTAGAGATCAAGGGCAAAGGGAGCGTTTTTTTATCGTAATTTTATTTAAAACCCCTACCCATGCAGGGCCGGAGAGACCCCTTTTTTTTTTCCACGAAAAAGAAGCCGGGTCCTGCCGAACGAGGGCTTTGAATGAACCTTTACGGAGGTTCTCCAAATGTATTCAGATATTTCCTTAGTCTCCGGGACAGAGAGGGGATTTAAATCGGCCCCGGGAGGAGTACAGCCAGGTTGCACATCAAGGGGAATCATAGGCCGGGTGGGGAAGCGTTTCGGCCTGTCTTTTTCCAAAAATGTCGCAAAGCCCCTTTGGCATTAGGTAGGGCCTGTGGGAGGCTTGGGAAAATTTCAGGGGGCGACCTGAGGAGCAGGTTGTGGCTTCGATGAGAACACGCAGAACCCCCAAGCATGAGTTTTACCTGTGTCCAATCCAAGTCGGGGTAGGTCCGCAACCATGGGAGGCCCCCGAAGGATTTCGAGGGGATCGAGGCCGGCGAGAAGTTGCAAAAATCCCTTTTTGAAGAGCCCCCAACCCGCAAGGGGAGGGGGGGAGTATGGAAGCGAATACGTCCTTAAGGCTTCGCCCCTGACCGACGAGACAACAAGGTTTTTTCTGCAACGGGGATCACTGGGGGAACGAAACCTGGCACAAATTCTGCTTAGAAGTTTCCTGCCGACCGAATCGATAAAGGCGGGGGGCCCGAAAGGCGCTTCCTTTTAAACACCAATAATTCGGGCAGGGCAGGGGGGGGAGAGGGGCGCCTGACCCTAGGTTTTTCCTCTCCTACGAGCCCTAAGGGGCGGGAAATTTCCCGGCGACCGGGCAGCCCCAAGAAATGGCCAAACCGTCACAATACAACACCTGCTTCAGGCGACGCGCAACCGTTCCCCCTGGGACAGGTGGGGTTTCTCAACCTGCTAGGTTCTTGCTCGGGGACCATTGGAGGAGGGAAAAGGTGGCCGCTGGAACGGGGAGCCAAAACGGGGTAAGCGGATGGACGGGCGACCTCCCATTTAAGGGGGGCTCCCGTTTTCTTTCCAAACCGAAAAATCGACTCGGGGGCTAAGTGGATTAAGTCTCCAAAGCTGCTGGTAGATCCCAGGGCGAGCTCATCCTTAATTCGTCCCCCGAGAGACCTTGCCAAAACGCCGCCACCAAAGCTTTGTTTTTTCCATCCAGCTCCCCAAGTGAGAGGCGAAAATGCACCAAATACGAAGACCGAGGTGTCGCCCTACGCAGCCCGGAGCAGTGCTGCGGGGGCCGAAGAAGTAGGCCCCCGGGTTCCCCAAAGGGCCATGCGGAACCCCGGAAAAGGTTTTGGGAGGTCTGCTGTCAAAGGATCCCCCCGATCCATAGTCGAGCCCAACCCAAGGGGGTCCCAACAAGAGTGATTATGAAGGGCCCCTGGCAGCCTGTAGGGAATTGATCCCCCTCATCTCGAGGTGGGGTGGACACTGGCTGATGAACCCACGGCATTTCTTGGGTCCCATCGTGCGTGAGGGGAGCGGCAGATCAGAAGGGGCCAGAACCGGACAGGTAGAGCAATGGGTCCGGAGCAACGGATCGGTCGGCGGCGGCAGCCGGAGGGTAGAGGGCCCCAAGGGTTTGCATCATACCCCTAGCTGGGGCAATACGTTGGGTTTGCTGGGCGCTGCCGTGTGACATCCCCAAGGGGCCCCGAGGTACCCTGGCGGGAAACCAAAGGCCATCCGTACTGAACCAGGGTGGATTCGTGGACCCCCGAAAATGAGGTATTAAGCCCCGCCAGGGGGCGGGGTCTAAGAGCCCCCCGGGTTTTTTAAACCCGAGCCCCCCGCAAAGCGGGATAACTTGTGCGGCATGAGGCACCAGTCGCTACCCCCGACCGACTTGCTGCGGTGGTGGCCGGGTACCGTGGGGACAAAGATGTGAACCAGAGGCAAATCGGGCAGGCAGAAGGTCCCGGGCAGGGGAGCAGAGGTTCGTGGGGCAGAGCCCGGGGAGACGGGCAGGGGAGGGGCAAACAGGGAAGGTCAGGAAAAAGTAAGAAGTGGGCTGGGACCGGGTAATCAAGATGAACCCAAAACTCTCTAAACAACGGAAAAACCCCAACGGGAGGCAGGACTGCTGGGGCGTATTCCTTAAATAGAACCAGCGCCCGACAATTGACCAATTATCGGGACGCTGGCCCTTTAAATCTAGCGAAGTAGTGGGCACGTGCGGCGGCCGGGACAGGTGGGGGCAGCGTTCACCAGAGCGCGGACAGGTAAGTGACCCGGCGCAGGGGACAGCAGCGCAGAGGGATGGTCGCGTGCAGCCGCGGCACCCGTGCCGGACCCCCTGCGGGCCAGAGGGCGATCGTGGGGGGCAGCGGCGCCCGTGACCCCCGTGACAGTCACCATCCCTAAACCAGGCAAGCCACAAGACCTAGTCACAAATTATAGACCGATCTCCCTCCTTAATTGTGACATCAAGTTATTTTCAAAGATTCTAGCAAATAGGATGAATACGGTGCTTCCGTATCTCATTAACCCAGATCAAGTTGGATTTGTTAAGCTCAGACAAACGAGAGATGGGATCAGGCGAGTACTTGATGTCTAACAGCTAATTAAGAGGGACAAAGCCCCAGTGGTTTTTCTCTCCCTTGATGGAGAAAAAGCCTTTGACAGAATTAATTGGCTATATATGAGAGAAGTCCTGACTAGATTTGGCTTATCTGTCTCCATTTTACAAGCGATATTAGCACTTTATACTAATCCCACAGCTAGAATTTTTTCATCAGGATTTACATCACAACCATTCAATATTACCAACGGAACTAGACAAGGATGCCCGTTATCCCCACTTATTTTTAACTTATGTATTGAACCCCTCGCGGAAACGATCCGACTATCCCCACATATCTCAGGCATACCCATAGGCCACCATGTCCATAAGACCAGTCTCTATGCGGACGATGTTTTAATTATGTGTACAAACCCAGACTCCTCTGTCCTGGCTCTTTTAGATATCCTGCAAGTATATTCACAAGTCTCATATTATAAACTCAATGTCTATAATCATGCCACTTAATTGTGCACATACTATTTGCTCCACCCTCTCACAATATAAATTTGTTTGGTCTAATTCTCATATTAAATATCTAGGTATCAAAATATTCTCAGACAAATCTAAGACAATAGAAGCTAATTGGGAACACCTACTCTTAATCCTTTCAGAAGACATTACTAAATTTCAGCGGTCCTCCCTTTCCTGGATAGCCAGAATTAATCTGGTCAAAATGATGCTCCTCCCTAAATTTCTGTACATTGCAAGGTCCCTTCCATTTTTAATCCTTTCTTCATTAATGAAAAAACTGCAATCCCTCCTCTTACGTTTCATATGGGGCTCTAGAAAACCTTGGTTCAAAAACCAGTATCTATATGCTCAGAAACAATTTGGAGGCTTGGCCGTTCCTGATCTGTTGTTGTACAATGTTGCTTCAATTCTGGAACCTGTGTCACATCTATGGTCCTCCTCTTTCCCCTCATCACTGGACACACATTGAAAACCACTCGGTATCCCCTGGGTCCATTAAAGACCATTTACTTGCACTATTACACGGTTTCCCTTTGTCACCGACTTCTTATTATAAATTGCTGATGACCCAACACCTGATCTCTGCCTGGCATCGTTATGGTGGTCTTTGTCCCTCGGACAGTTCCCAGATCAACTACAAAATAATTGTCCCTTGTCCAAGTTTATGGAGCAATCCTCAACATACACCTTGGCCCAATTGGATCGCTAGGGGCAAATGGACAGTAGGAGGACCTTTTTTTTAGATGGAACCTTAGATCATTTGAGGACCTGGCCGCCACATACGCAATACCCAAATCGCAGTTTTTCATGTACCTCCAAGTCCGACATGCAATTAATGCTATTCCCCGGTCCTCTACAACTAGGAATAAGTCACCGTTCTCTCGTTTTCTTTTGAGCTCTGACAATCATACTAATGGCCTCTCAGCAGCTTACTCTACCCTGGCCCAAAGTAATCAGAATGTAAAGCTTACATACATGACGAAATGAGAATCGGAATTATCCAAAACATTCTTGTAGAGTACTGTTGATGGCAGCAGCCTCGATTCCTCAAACATTCTAGGTGCCATTAATCATCCTAGAAATCTCCAAGGAAAAACTGCATTTCCGCTGTACCTTTAACCCCAACTCGCCGTCACATGTATCCCTGGTTTCATTGTCCAAATGTGCCCTGAGAAGATCGATGTGGCTCTGCTGTTCCCTGTCGCATGTGGGTGGTCATGCCTATAGCCCCAAAGCTCTGGATTGAGACTGAGGAGACTCATTCAGGATCAATTTCATTCTTCGCATCACACTCTCACGGAAACTGGCTTTATAGGACATCACTATTTTGTGACATAACCTTACACACACCAAACGGTAATACAACACTACTCATAGCAGCCCGCCTCACCAAGCTCACGCATTGGTAATCCACTTCCTTATTGAACTTCACTGATGTTATTAATAGGGTCACAACCCAATATCACAGCGAAACTCTGTCCTGATCACTCCCTCCACACTTGATTGCTAAAAAACGATCCCAAGATGGAAAGTCTGGAGAGACTACGGTTTATGTTCAATAATTCCCATGAACTTATCAGTACCTTGTCTTCCCTCTGGTCACTCTACACTCCCCAATGGTGAAACCCATTCCCACATTGGTCATATACTCTTTAATTGTGATGGCTAAATATCACCAGACCTTTAGCTCACTTTCTAGGCTTTTGAGGATATATGGAATCTAAAAATGCACATAGGCATATTTAATTTGTTATGTTCTAAACTTGTGTGTTAGAATTCTGTTACCATCTATCTGGTTTGATGATGCATCCTGTTGTACCTTGGACCTTGGTCATAATGTGTTATGCAAATGTCTTAATAAAAACTTTATTGAATTGAAAAAAGAACGCTAATGAAGAGTTGTTTAAGGAGGAGTAAAAGAAAATTATAGACAAACATGTTTAAAGTGAAAAGCAATAAGACCATTTCCAAACAGCTTGATGTTCCTGTTACTACAGTTGCACATAGTTTTTAGAAGTTTAAGGTCTACGGGACTTTAGCCAAACCTTGTGAACGTAGTCACAAAAGGAAAATTTATAACAAATTCAAAAGACAAATAAAATGAATGGTAGCCAAAGAGCCCAAAATAACTTGCAAAGAGTTTAGAAGTGCACTCAAAAGTCAAGATACATCAACGTCAGATCTCACCTTCCATCACTGTCTTTGTCCATCTGACTGAATGTAAGTGAGTACTACGGAAATTTACCAAAATTTGCAATTGATCAAGCAACAGCTCACAGGGAGAATGTGCTTTTGGTACAGATGAGAAAAAACTGAACTTTTTTCTGGCAATGTCACATCAGCTTTATGTTCATAGGTAGAGATGACAATCGGATTCTTAGCGAAGTGGAATTCGTTTAGAATTTCAGGACAAACTTCGGTTCATTGCACTGAATCGAAGTTTGGGGTGATTCACGGTGAATGACGCTGTTTTTTATTGCTAAAATGCGGCTCACAAATCACATGGCGTGTACATGGACGGTACGAACTCTGGGAGGAAGAACAAGGAAACATCTTCAATGAAATGTGCGCAAAACAGAAGCCAGAGACCGGCGGGCTTGTCTTGTGACGTTCACAGCACTATACAATAAGGACGGTGCGCTCCACTCCTCACAGTTTTCCTCTTCGTGAGCCCTGACATAAGCGTTCTGTCTGCTGCTGCTGCATAATTCTACTTAAAGCAAATTGCGCTTTTATCAGAGCGCATTTTGGGTGGAGGGGGGGCACCCAAAATTTCACTTTGCTCACCAGCGTTCTGTATTGCTGATTCCATTCTGAAAGAATCAGCTTTTATATCATAGACTGCTCCTCTTTTCCCGTTACCATTTTCTTTGTTTTAGTTGTGGTGTATTTTCCATCAAAGTCCAGGTGGGTCTTATTCCTGCCCCATATCCATTTAAATTTCACCTGTTCATAGTTTCCAGTAGGAAATTTTCATATCCAAGGATTTTCTCAAAGTCCGTTACTGGTCATTGGTGTCAAATACAGTGGTTGGATTTGTTACCCATATAACATCTAAATTTCATCTGGTCAATTTCTTGGAGCGCATCATAATATCCAAGGTTAATTAAGTCCTGTTAATGTGTATTTGTATTAAAATACAGCGTGTTTTTTCACCCCCAAATATGACTAAATGTATACATTTTTTGATGTGCAGAGCGACAGGCGTAATCCCCTGTGTCAATTTTGGGATGGTTAGACAGTGGAGAGCAACTCATGCGTCGACCACCTGCACATTTTCTCTACGGTCCCTTAAGTTGGAGGCCAACATTATTTGTCAGTCGCCAGTACTATTGTATGAATACTGTCCATTCAACTGCATTCAGTCCAGCCAGTAGTGTGTCATCAGAGCGCGGTTTCAATGCGGCGTTTGTGCGCATCGTTACCCCAAGGAGAAACCCGGCTTGTCCACCCCGAATGTGGAGAGACTCCACCTTTGTCAAGATGGAAACAGGGCGTGTATCAGCCAGGATTTCCACACACAATGCCTTAGGCGTCAGATTTAGATCCACCATGACGTCTCCTACAAAACTTGAGAACAGGAGCTGGATTCAAACTACCTGCCCAGCCACTATTTCTGATCTACCACCCACCTGAATGCCACACATCTGCTGCCAGTTGCTCCCATCTGCCTCCCACCATCTTACCCAGACTGGTATTGCCACCCCAACTCCCACACTCAGTCCATTGTCCAACTCTAATACCTCATGCTGCTGCCGCCACCCACCTCCACTCTCTGACATTGAGACCACTCTCTGACCTCATGCTGCTGACTTGTATGATGCGCTGCCGTCACATCACACACGTGTCAATGTGCCAATCGTGACCTTCCAAATGCTGCAGCTGTTGCCTGCCGTCACTCCACACTGTGCATTGTGCCACTCTATGACCTCATGCTGCTGCTGTTTGCTGCGTCACATCCACACTGCGTCATTGGTGATCCAATCTTTGGCTCCTGATGTATGCACCACTATCCAGAATTTGTCATTGTGCCACTCTATGAACCTCATGCAGCTGCTGCTGTTGCTGCCGTCCCCTTCCACCTTGTATCATTTTGCCCAATCTGTGGTCTACTCATGTTTTTCCACCTTCACAATCTGTCCTTTTGGTGCACTTTGTGGCCTACTGATCTGAGTTGTCTGCCACCGTCCAGTCGATCCACACTCAGTGATTTGTGCTACTCTGTGCCTACTGATGTTTGCCACCCCTCCTAATACCTGTCATTGTTCCACTCTGCGTGGACCGTACTGATGCAGCTGCACACCTTCCTCAAGTTTGGCTCATTTGCCACTCCGTTCATAATTATGCTTCGCCTGTCACCCCCTCCACACTCTCTGATTGTCCACTCTGTGGCCTACTCATTGCTGCTGCCACCTGACCGCTGTTCTCACTGAACACACCTGTGGGTTTCCTAATGCTTGTTTCCATCACCCTCCACCATCTATGATGTTTGTCACTAGTTTGGTTTTCCCCCCTCCCATCTTTTCACCTCTCCGAAGATGGAAAGGATCAGGATTGTCTAGCCAAAAGCAGGAGTGGATACAGAACACAGTAAGACATGCAAATATTCCATTTACTGGTCATCTCTGTTTTTAGATCAACTCCTGTTTGTTTTTTTGGCTTACAATACTGAATGGATTATTGACCGATTGAAAGCGGCAATGACGGATGAAAGGAGGGAAATATGATGACGTCACGCAAAATTACTGCCGAACACCCTCCCACTACATTCGGGTTGGCCTCTACATGTATCAAGCCTTTTAACAGAACCGGTTCTGTCAATTCTGTGGAAGCAACTGGTGACAGTGTAAAGCTTTGCCTCGTGGAAGTGACCCCTCTGTGAAGCTGTTCCCACTACTGTGCTGCGAACTGTGCTGGCTCCAGGAACCATACTATATGAGTTCTTTGACGCTATTGTAGTATATAGAGGCCCTCAGCTCGTTTCTATTCCCAGGTTGCTGACATGACTTTTGTCAGGCTGCGTTCCCACTTCACTTATTTGGTCAGTTTTGCCCCTGTACCGCTGTCTGCCCCTGTCAGGGAATTTTAGGGTGAAGCAATTCTAAGAGCGGCACCTGTCATGTGCGTGTCATACTAAAACACAACATTGTATGAAGACCAAACCATGCTCCCTATGCATGTCTGAGCGCAACGTTCTACAACACCCTACAGGCTCGCTGCAGCCTGGAAATAGCTGATTGTTAAGGCGGTTCGCCACGAATAAATTCGGGTCGAAACGAATTTTGTCGGAAAATTCGGCAAACTCAGCGAATCGAATTTTTGAGAAATTCGCCCATCTCTACTCATAGGCACAGAAATAAAGCATACAAAGAAAAGAACATTGTACCTACTGTAAAACATGGAGG
This sequence comes from Phyllomedusa bahiana, assembly GCA_025379985.1. Lineage (NCBI taxonomy): Eukaryota > Metazoa > Chordata > Amphibia > Anura > Hylidae > Phyllomedusa > Phyllomedusa bahiana. The sequence goes on from JAODAL010027463.1 coordinate 29,411, forward strand.
CGGCTCTGTTATGTTTTGTGGCTGCTTTGTTGCATTTGTGCAGGGTACAATGAAATCTCAAGACTACCAAGGTATTCTCTGGAGCAAAATGCCTACCCCTAGTGTCAGAAAATACATTGGACAACGACGACTAATCCCAAAAAAAAATAATGGCTAACACATAACATTTTGGAACAAATTATGCACGCTGTCGAGTGGCAGTCAAAAGCAATGCAAACACAACACAATATCCAGGCATGCACTCTACAAGCACTAAAAAACAGTCAAAGGTGGACATAGGAAAAGAAATAGATAAAAGCAATTCGAGCTACCTAAGTAAAGTCATGACAATTTATCGGTTCTTAGTGTACATTTTGTATGTAAATACACCCATCTAACCGTCAGCGAAGGATGACCTCATTCAGATGGGAACCTAACGCTATATTTACCTCTCTTGGTTCCGACAACATTTTTCTACACATGGAATATAGAAACACGTAGGTTGTAGTCGGAACCTCAGTGCCGACCGCGAGCATATATGGTGATTAGAGATGGTCCGAATACGATTCTAAACGAAGTGGAATTCGTTATAGAATCTCAGGAAAAACTTCGTGTTCGGCAACGAAGTCGAACTTTGAGGTACTTCGTTTAGAACGAAGTTGTGCTATAGGATTGATAAAATGGTCTTGCGAGCACATGGCTGCTAGACATGGGGCAAAAGCACTCGGGAAGAAGAAGGCATAGCTGCATGACATGTTCAGAGGTGAAGCAATCAGAGACCGGCGGGAATCTGTTACGTCACCGCACTATATAAGTCCGGTCGCGACGCTGGGCAGGCTCAAACACGACTCTCTCAACGTACTATCAGGGAAGATGCCTGCGCGGCTATATGCTCGATAACTGAAGAACGTGATTTTATATATCGATTTCTGGATGGGTTGTCTCAGTCTTTGTCTCAGGAGACTGTACACTTAATTGTTTACTATTTTCTAATTATTTAGGGTATTGGATCTGAAATCCAGTGTGCGTCCACTGCAGCTGTCATATACATACATTCAATATCATCCAAGTGGATCTAAGCCAGTTCCGGAGATTGTATTCATTTAAAGAAAACAGCGTTTTTTACATACTAAATACCACCAGTTATGGCTGCGAGCGACTGTCAATGTGGCGGCAGGATGGTGTAGACGATCTGATGTGTTGCGCGAATATAGATGCGGAGTGGGTTAGTTGCGGGATGAGAGGTTGGATTCTAGAGGCGCGCGCGCAGGGGCGGAGCACGCGTCTGGTGAGATATCGAACGGGTTGGCAGCAAGAAGATGATGTGCGAGATATTGTATGCGCATATTATTTGCGCGGTGTAATAGGCTAGCTGATGCGGGGAGCATCTCACTGAGTTGTATGAGGAATAGCACATGACAGCTTGAGTATCTCGTATATAGTATATCTTATCATGGCAAAAGAGACGATATTGCCTCTTCTAACTAGGGGGCGGCGGATCTCTGACAACACACTACCTGCGCCAGGTGGGGCCACACGTACGTGAGGGGCGCACATTATATTTGCTGTGGTGGGAGCAGCCACATTCGTCAGTGGGGAACGCGAAATATCCTCAGCCTGATCGCCGTAGGAGCGATATCACACTCACAAGCGCTGTTTATCAGAGCTTGGTGAGTGTTGTGACAGAAAACACACACACCGTCTTTTTCACGCACTAAAATATATATGAGCATTTTTCGCTCTGTAACACCTAATTTCACGAAGCAAAGGTTAATTACTCAACTGTATCTCTTGTTGTGTGGCGTAGAAAAAATGCAACACTGTGAGTACTCACCTACCAAAGCAAATATCTTTCTGTGGGCTCAATTCTTGGCGCAATTTACATCCAGGGGTTAATTAAGGTTTGTTCTATGCTAGGTGTGCTGAACCAGCGCAAGAAACCGTTCTTGTTCTCCAACGACCAACGTGGATGAGGGAAAAATCATCAATACAATTTTTCTTCCGTGAAGCCTCATTCACAAGCAAAGGTTAATGAACAACTACGATATCTCATAGTTGTGATGCGTGAAGAAGCTCACTAGAGTAGAAGTCATGAGAGGGACCCAATTTGTCAACCTCGCCTACTCACAGCGACTATTTTGTGACTGGTCTCAGTTCGAATTGAGGTCGCAATTTACATCCAGGGTTAATTCTCAAGCGTTGTTGTTTGGCTCTGGTGTACCAATAGACTCCCAATAACGCGTACCGTTAACTCACGGCCAAAAATATAAACTCTCATTTTTCCTGTACAGGCGCTAATTCGACAAGCGCGAGTAGTAATTACAACTGTATCTCTCATTGTTGTGGTGGAGAGTAAACAGAAAACACGCATTGAAACTCTCGCTACAAGCTACTATACTTCTTTTGCGTAGCTGAAATTCTTTTATGCGCACACACAACACGCGTCCAGGGGTTAATTCTCGGATGCGTTATGTCTTTGCAGGTTCTCTCTGACAAAAACAGATAAACCGTCTTTATATTTCAACTGGCCTAAAATATATAAAATAGATTCATTCTGTAGCCTTCATTGGTCACAACACTACTGAAAGTGAGTGTGTGAATCAACTTATCTCTTGTTGTGTGGGCGTAGCAAAACACCAATTGCTAACACGCTACAAAGCTGACTATTGTTGATACCGGACTCAGTTCTTTGGTCCGCAATTTACATCCCGAATGGGTTACATACAAAATCGTTGTTTTGCTGGTGTGCTGACAGAAAATAAAACTGTCTTGAGGGTATCAACTTCAAACTATATAAAATTTTAGCCTGTAGCCTAGAATCAATGTCGCGCTGATTGTCGGATAATTAAGTCCTATCTTGTGCTTCTACATTTTAGTACAAAACACGAGCGATTAGTTTTAAAGCGGCACGATACCAAGTCTAGAATTTTACCTGGGCCATAATTTGTGCGAAGCGCAATTTAAATCTCAACATGTTAACGCCCAATGCTTGTTACATGGGGTCATCTCTTTGAGGGAGTCAAAATCTCAGCGGCGTGTATACAATATTATTCTATGGATATCAACAATATCAATCATCAAACAGTGAGTCTTAACGATTGTGTATACGTATAAACAAACAGTAAGTGTCGGCGTGACAAGTAATATCATGGTGGCAGCTCTTGCATCACTCTTGGCGTAAGGGTTTGTGCAGTGATCTGATACAGACAACGATTAAACTGACACATGCCCAGGTCGCAGCACAGCAGAGGGGACGGTCGCTAGCAGGGGTCACTGCAGTGAGGAGGTGCTACAACTGCCTGGCTGTCAATCTCTAGCGGTTCCTGTGTTTGTGTTGAATTCCAGCTAAACGCAGAATGGTTTCTTGCGATCTCTGGAGATTTGACTAGGTCATCCTCTTCCTCCGCAATGACATCTACAACTGGTGGACCAAACCAACAGAGTCTCGAGGGAAACCATCTAGTACACAGACCCTCTAGTTGGCCATAGGCCCTGGACGGGTCAGCGGTCCCTCACTTGATCCTACGAGTCTCAGCCTCGAGGCCGTCTGTATCGCCGAATCGGCAGGTTCCCTAGCCGAGCAGATCTATCTAGTGGTCTGGGAGTCAGTGCCACTATATAGCGAGGATGAATCAAAGATGTTGTAAGGCAGGGCAGAGTCAGCAGCTACTTCGGACAGCGAGAAACGAAAAGGGGCCCAGCGGAACACACCTGGCATCTTGCAGGTAACTGATGGAGCAAATATAGATGTGGACGAGTGGCATGGGAGGTCCATGTTTGTGAGGGGTCAGCCTCTACTCATACCAAGTACGCGGTGATAGACAGAGACAGTCAGATAGGTACGATTAAACACAAACACAAGATGATGAGAGGTAGCCGACCGCACTTGGGAGGCCCAGGTGACGGAGAGCAAGGCACATTCATCATCTCCACGTTATTTTAGATTTGGGGACAGTAGGAAATTATAAAGAAATGGGGGGGGTGTGGGGAGTGTGCGGGTGGAAATATTGCGTGGCTGCGAGAGAATAAGTTAGGAGTTAAAGAGAATCACGCGTACAGGCAGCGAGCAGCAGTAAAACCAGAAGGGAAAGGGCCAGGATCATTCTTTTGAACTATTAGCCCCATGATGCGTCCGCTCTTGTCAATGCCCGACGCGGAGATAGTGATTGGGTATAAGGAACGAGTTGGCGCTCCAACTGCGGTCTTTCGCCCCCTCATTGTACCACCCCTCTCCCACCAGCCCCGATCCGTGCGTAGAGAACTCGTTGCCCTCCTCCTGCAAACTGCCTATCCTATGACCTCCGCCTTATTCCCTGATATAGCTGCGGTGGCCCTCTCTTTTCCAAGCGCCAACTGATAAGCAGACCCGTGACAACCGCGTGACAGATCCGTGACATTTATGCGAGAATTCGGTCTACCGCATATCCTAGGTCACTGTGCGGAAGGTCGTAGAGGAATAGGGCTTTCGAGGACAAACAATCCCGAAACGTCGCGGCTGCCAGCACGTTTCCACTTCCCCGACTGTGACACTTGCGTGAGATGATCTGGTTGCTGGAGCGGTCTTAGATTCGGCCAACCGCATATACTGTTTCACCAGGATCCTCTTGGTCCAATCCTGAACAGCCGCGATTTTATTATAAGTTTCTTATTTCGAGTTTCTCACTTCTATTACAGCATTTTATACATACTACGCGCAGCGATGATTATGCATTCCCATATCCCTCTCTAATATCCCTCTTTGCATGCACCCCCGAAAGGCGTCAAACTACCTAAATGGGGGGGGTATCCTCATGCCCCCATGGGCTACGAAATTTGGGGTGTACAACCCTCTGTGCTACTACTACTAACACAAGATTGACAGGAGTCAGCGTCCCATACCTACCTGCAACTTCAGAGAGTGCTAAGCGCAGACACCTCTGTACTGGCCTTAGGGAAAGACAACATGGGAGGGGCTGGCACGAAATTGATGGGGAACCCCAATGTCCCTACAATGCGCGGGTGTCCGACATTTACCCCATGGCACTAACACTGTCATTAATTTGGGGGGCACATTCCTCTACCCTCCTGATGAGGCTTCTAACAAATGGGAGGACGGCAACAATACCTCCACTGTATCTACTAAGGGGGCACTGTAGACCCCCAACGGCGAACAATGGGGGCACTAAGACCCCCTGCCTACGCCTTCGAATTGGTGGGTGCAACTACACCAACCACGGCGGCACGTCCACAACTACTGGGCGCACTAGCCCTCCATCGGTTAATCCCAGCATTATTGTGTTGCTTGGGCTGTGAAAACCACACCTTGGATATAATAGTAACATAGGGCGAGTTGCTTAGATACCTGGCTTACTAATGGGGGTTCACCTACAGTCCGGGCAAACCCATATTTTGGAGCAGCACTTCCTTTCATACCCTGCTTCTTAACCAATCAATAGGCGAGGGCATCGAAGGGAACACCGCGACCTTGATAACTGATGGTCGACATAAGACCTGTCTACAGAGGGGGCAACTAACCTTGCAAACATGACTGAGGCTCAGCATCTCACTTATTTACCATGGCCAAAGCAATGGGGCATACTACATGGCCTAACAAGTAAGGGTGTGCGCTGAGCGAACAGCCCACGTACCGCTGACGTCCAAAACCTAAATTAGAAGGGACTTGCATCCCTACCTAATGCCGCAACCAAAAACAATTGGGACGACTACCGTGGCTGAAACATATGGGGCTGTGCATCTAGTACTCCAATGTCAGCAGTCCCATATGTTATCCTAAAGGTGGAGGCATACTACCTGTCTTATCAACACTTTGGTCTCTACCTGGTGCTGTACACTAGTACCCAAGGTAATGAATAAAACAGTGCAGGCAACGTAATTCTACCACCCAAGTGGCTATCAACCAGCCTGTATAGAGGCACGTAGGCCTGGTTATGGGGGTGGGCTACTTTTATCCTCTGGCTATAAGGTGGGGGGCATCTTACCTAGCTCTTCCCGTTCCAAGACCTCCCATCTATGCAATACCCCAATTCACATTCTCGGACTATGCAGAGTTCATCACAAGGACAGGCTGAGTAGTGTGGCTGATATTATGTGAAGGGGCGTGGCAATTCCGACATTAATAGATGGGCCTCGTGCCCCCGAGTCAATCTGTCAAGAAAGCCTAATTGCTTCTCTCTGCCGATCATGGGAGACAGCCTCCAGCCTTGAATCAATTAAACGATAATAACTCATTTTTCGAAAAAGTTCTTCGGACAAATAACAGTATCCAGTACCTAAACATAAAACGCCTTATTAATTTCCACGATCTACGAAAGCTATTAAATTATTTCACTTCATCAACTACCCACATACTCCCACCGTACCTTATAGGTAAAGATTGACACCCCAGCATAGACTCAACAACGTGTAATAATACCCCGTGATCGCCCTATGCATACCCATTCTTGCTATTTCCATACTTGTTTATACAAAATATGAAAGTAAAAGGATACAAAACTATCCTTTTTTTACGCAATGTACGACTAAGTCCTCCAACGGAACCCTATCCTTGTATCCCCGACCCCTATACCTCTCATCATCGACAGACTAATGTTTGCTGCTAACACTCCCTTCCCACTGAGGGATCCTGATCAACGCCATACCCAGCACAGCCAACAAACTAGTACAGGGCGTCGTGACCCTGCTCTTTTCCCAGCACGACTGCATTATAAGACACTCTTCGACTCCCCCCCTACCCCCCATCTCCCCGCTCTAGCGCCATTTGCATTTTCAGCCACCGCCATGTCGTCATATTTGGCGACCTGGTAAAACTGCTTGATGCAATATTGTGCTCCCTGAAATTCGTGCGCAGGCGATGTACTCAGCCTTCCATACATCCTCCCAACGTCCATTACTCTCGACACCTTCGCACTCAACTATTCTGCTCAAAATTACCCCTCAACCATCGTCCGCCGTCATTAAGGACACTAATATGCGTAACTTGCTCCATCAAACACAAGATGTTCAGGGCACAGCGTGTCACGCAGTCTTTCTACACCTTGCTTGCGCTCTCAAACGGAAGTCTCACAGGGAGGAACTGCTTCCCGTCATGCAGCAAGAAAAATCGATGTTTGGCTTTATCTCCGCTCCAACTTGCAAATCCCGTCAACCATGGTGACAGACAAAGGGAGGTAACAAGGTGTCCGCGCTGCACCGAGAGGGGTATGGTCAATGCGCCCTGCATGGCGCACCTGTTCAATCTGGTTTGAAAAGGTTCCTGAAGATCTTCCACCGATCTCAGAACATTCTCGGAAAATGCCAGGCACTGTGCATGCTCTCATCCATTCGTCAAGGCAGGAACACCCTCCTGAGTTGCAGCGTTCAGACGGCCTCCCCCAACCACTCTGATATGCATGTTTCCACCCGCTGGGAATTCCAGCCTGCACATGTTGGACCACGTATGAAACAGAAAAGCCATTAACGATTTTTGATGATCCAGTCAGACAGAAGTACTCCCCTGTGTAAACTTTGAAGATCATCCATTGGCAGCTCATGCGTGACCACCCATGCCGTTTGTTGGAGGCAGTCGAGGAGGCGACGTTATTTGACATTCCCAGGACTACGGGTATGAAAACTTCATTCCACTGCTTCATGTCCTGGAACAGATGCGAAAAATCCTGTCCAGGGCAGGGTACTGGAGACTGGCGACTACAATCTCGTGGCCACATAGTCCGATGGTACTGAAAGGAGGAGGAGGTGGAGACATTGGAGCAGAAGCATTGTGTCTGGTGTAAATGAGAGGATTTACCTACCCAGGTGACAAGAGAGGGAGACAGGAGCACTGGAGGAGGTGATGGAGATGAGGAAGATGAGGCAGATGACCCCCAAGCACTGTAGGCAGTATACAGTGGAAATGGATGCAGGGAGCCCTCGGAGTCACTTGTGGCAGATGCCCGCAGCATGCTATTTGCCTGTCTAGTGACAAGCCGAATAGACAGATCCGCAGAGGGAGACTTCTTGGCTCTCCACCCTATTGGACCCTCGCTACCAGGTCCAAAAAGGAGCGCTTTTTCACCATCTATTGAGGGGAAAGACAAACCTCAAATACTATAAGGGAAACCTCCTTAATCAGTTGGCCAGCAGCTATGTGCGGCATCTTCCCTCCTCTTACAGGTCTGACCGGGGGGTTCCTCGCGCTCACGTACTACTGCCGTGCTGCTGGGGAAGTTGGGGGGTTAGTAGTCAGTACCAGCTCCATCAGTAGGTAACCTTAATTACTGGATCACTATGAGGCAGCTTCCTTCACCCCCTAGTGAGTCAGGGCCAGTCGCCAGCAGCAGCAGGACCTGGAAGCAGTCCCTGAACCAACAGGTTTTTGGCTTACTTGGACAGCACTCTGCCACCTCATTAGAAGATCCGCTGAACAACTGGCAGCCATAACTGGATGTGGTGGCCGCAACTTTTCCGATTTGGCAGTGGAAAGCTGTCCTGCCCGCCAGTAGTGTGGCATCAGAGAGGCGGGTGTTCATGGCAGCCTGGGGCCATCGTTAGCCCAAGGAAACCCCCGCTGTCCACGGGAAATGTGGAACGACTGTACCTTTGTCAAGATTAATCAGCGTGATCGGCCAGGATTTTCACACACAACCAATGGCCATTAGGCGTTCAGTCTGGGTTTCAACTACCTGACCTCAGCCACTATTCCCTATGCCGCCACCCCCTGATGCCACACATCTGCTGCCAGTTTCTCCATCTGCCTACCCCCATCTTTACCAGGGACTGGTTAATCCACCCACCTTAACACTCTGTCAAGTTGCCCTCTATGACCTCATGCTGGCAGCTGCAGTTGCTGTTGCGCAGTGACATCCACACTGTGTCATTGGTGCACAGTCTGAGCTAATGATGCTGCTGTGGCTGCTGCATGTCCTCCACCTGGTGTCATTGTCCACTGCCTGACCTCATTCTGCTGCCGCCGTAACCTCCGCTCACAGTCATTGTGCCACTCTGTGGCATTCCTCCTTTTTGCCACCCTCGCAGAATGTCATTGTCACTCTCTGACCTCATGCGCTGCTGTGACCTCCTAGTCGTGCCCTCCAACACTGTGTCATTGTGGCCACTTGCCTGACTGCAAGCTGCTGCCTAGGTGGGCGTGTGTGCCGTGACCATCCGCACTTAGTCAATTTAGCCATTCTGTGGCTTCTCCTGGTTTTTGCCAACCTTCCAGAATGTCAATTGTGCCACTGCAGTGATCTCATACTTTGCTGTCCGGCCGAGACCTCCACACTGTGTGATTGAGCCACTCTGTGGCCTAATACTGTTGTTGGTTGCTCCAGAATGTCATTGTGCCACTGACTGATCCTCATGCTGCTGCTGCGTGACCTCCACACTGTAACAATTGTGCCACTCCTGTGGCCTAATACTGTTTTGCCGCCTCCGAATGTCCATTGTGCCACTGCCTGACCTCATACTGCCTGCCGCCATGACCTCCGCTCTCATCCATATGTAGCCAGCTGTGGCTTCCTCGTGTTTTTGCACCTCCAGAATGTCAATGTGCCACTTGCTGACCCTCATGCTGCTGTGGCTGGGCCGCCGTCACCTCCACACTCTGTCACTAATGTTTGCCTACCTGACACTCAACTTGTTTTTATCCAGCTTTCGCTGGGCATGACTTTATCAGGCAATACATTCCCGCTTGAAAGTTTTTTGGTCCTTTGCCCTCTTAATTGCCCAGAGGAATTTTATAGGAGAAGCGATTCTAGAGTGCGGCAGTCCATCTGCGGTCCATACTAAAAACACAACATTGTATGAAGACCAAACAAGCTCCCCTCTTGCATATTAAAGCATGGCACAACGTCTACAGCACCCTCAGGCTCGTGCATCCTGGAAAAAGCGTGCTTTTTTTAACGCGATTCGTGCCGAAGTAATTCGGAACGAAACGAATTTTGTCAAAAAATTCGGCGAAGTGACCGAATCGAATTTTTGAGAAATTCGCCCATCTCTAATGGTGATACTCGTGGTGGTAGCCGAAGTGCGGACAGGGGTAGCGGTGACAGGTCACAGTAAAGTATAGCTGCAGGTAGCTAACGCAGTCCCAGGCAGGCAGCGAACTTGATACAGCAGCAAATAACAGCAGGTAGTAGCAGACTAGCACAACGTCAGGAACAGCAGGGAGCAGGTGCTCTGGATAGCGCAGGGTTAATGCGAGTACACAGGTAACTCGAGGTTTAACTCAGCAAGAGCACAGCAGACAGGGGTTAAGCTCTAAGGAAGGACACCAAAAAATTGACCAGGAGCAAGTGTGGGAATTTTCCTTAATACCAGGGGTCAAGACCCAGAGGGGAAAATTTGGGGCACAGCCCCTTTAAATACAGACGTCCCGCCCAAAGTTCTTAGGGGGGTGAACGTGTACGATGGAACCACCAAGAGCCGAGCACCGCAGGACAGACAGAAGCTGGGACAGGTGAGTAACAAGTAGCGGAGACGCAGGCCACTGCAACCCCCGAACTGGGAGCCGCAGCTGAGACAAGGCCAACATGGGCACGCCAACGGTCCAAGGCAGCGACTGCGGTGCAAACCCCTGACAGGTTGCAGATTCCAATTTTTCAAGTGAAAAGTTTTTCCCGCTATCCCTGATTGAAAAAAAACCCTTTAGATGGGTCGAGTGCAAAAACCAAGATGGGGGCCAGCCACTTCCCCATGCATACAGTCCATTAAAAAGCCTGTGCGGATAGGCAGATGGGGGTTCATCACATCTAATTAGTATAAAAAAAAATGTCTTGACCACATACGTCTCAGTTTATAAATAGGATTATTATTTGGAAATCAAGATGAATTTAATATTAAACAAATTTTTTTAAAGGGTTTGAAATTGTTTCTCTGTTTTTTCTTTTTTGTTTTTATTACCTTGGGTCTGTGGCACTACATCTGGATACCATGTTCTTTTCTAAAGTGAAGTGCGCACGCGCATTCTCTGCCAGTCCTGGCTTCATGCAGATTTCTGGCATGCCCGGCCGCTTTTCCCGGTTTTTTCCGAAGCGGGGTTTAATTGGCGAAAAGCGCGACCTTTGCCATTTTGGCCCCTAAGTTGATCTGCGCTGATCGGAAAGCACTTCCGGTTTTGTGGTTTGTATTGGATACACCGGAAGTCATGGTTTCGGTGAGTGCCGCAGACACCAGGTGTGTACAATATTTCTTAATCATTAGGTATATAAAGATAGATGCAATTTGTTGTTTACCATGCTTTGAAAAGGGGATTTTGGGGCCTCCTGAAACCATCAGACTTGAAACTTTTGGATGCTATTTTTTTTTAAATGTTTTTTCTATAAAGAAGCTTTTAAATCCAAGGGCCCCCCTCACTTGCTGTACCAATGCCTGCTTCCTTGTGCTCCTCTCCACTTGGACCCTCCGGCACTACGGGCCCCTCTGTATGGTGGGGTGAGTGGCTAACAAAACTTTTTTTTTTAAAATCATTACCCCTTCCCCAGCAAACAATCAAAAGCAAAAATTTGGTCATCACATTTATTTAGAAAAAATGACTATATCGGTGCATGCTGGTGTGGCAGCAAAAAAACAATGCAAGCACAATACAATATCAGCAGTACTCTGCAAGCACTAGGAAAAAGTCAAAGGGAACATTTTTTTTAATTTTTTTTTAAAAAAAGCATTTTTGCTACTTTGGAATATGTGAAAAAATTTTTTTGGTTTCTAACCCCCCATTTTGGGTTTTTGTACTCCCCCCCATTTGCAAGGGCTTTTAATCGATCAGTTGTGTTTTTCTGGTTAAACTGCAATATTTCACTATTACTATGTACAGAATTTTGTTACTCTCTTTCCTTCTATCATTCTAGCTTAGAGCTGTGTCTTATCCTGTATTCATATCCTGTATTTATATTGTCCCTTTGAAACATACAGTTTTTATCACTTTCAGTATTAATTTGACCCTTAGAGGCACCACTTGTTTTGCATCCCACACTTGCTCTCTTCTCCCAACACTATATAACTCTCATCAGTCACACATATACATTTTAAACTAAAACTTCTATATAGACATCGCCAGTATTGTACTTCGATACAGACATTGCCAGCCATTACAGGACCTGCACTCGTCACACACATGTAGATCAAACTTTATTGCTATCTAGACAACGCATGCCAGTTACTTTCCCACACTACTGATGTGCAGGTAAAACTTTATGTAACTTTGAAACAATTTCATTGTACGTACGTAATGTTTTTTTCACCCCCCCCTTTTTTTTGCCGTAAACTTGATATCTGGTGAGGAAAACCCGCAGGGAAAATATAGATGGCAGATATTGCCCAACAGGTTGCTGTATGGGTGTTAAAGGTTTCAGGGTCAGGGGGGCCAGCCCACATATGCCCTGGGTTTTCCCTTTCCAAATTGCAGCAGGGGAGCGCGAGTTGTCCCTCGAATTTCCCCGGGGCTTGGAGGGGGGGGAAAAAGTATCATTGTTCCAGTAATTTTTTTATGTATGATACAGTTGTATAGCTGCATGAGCCCTTTCAGGGACTGTTTCCTGGACGGCGTAGGGGGGGTGGGGGGGGCCCTACCCACAGCCATCCGGGCTTTTTTGGCCGCTTAAACCTTTTTAAAAAGCCGTGGTTTTCAGACCCAGGGGAGGGGGAAGCCTGAGGATTTCTTGTTTGCCATTTCCCTCCACAGTATGCTGCAGTAAGGAGCTGGGAGAGGACTCTGGGACACAGTCCAGCTACCTTCGACTCCAACACAGGGGCGTTCGTAGCAGATTTAGTCTTCTTGGCTGGAGTTAACCATATGTTGCTCTGGTATGGAATTGACTGGTGTTTTGAAACCTCCGGCTGGAGAACTTTTGTGTTCCTGCTTGATGTTCCATTGTTTTTTGCTGTTGAAATAAAAACCCTGTTGCTTCTGCATCCAAAATCCGTGCCTACCGTTTTTGCAGCTAAACTCTCACAATGGATATGTACCAGGACTCGCTTTCTGCCCAGCTCTTCTTACACCTATGCACGTAACTTAGTAGACAGTTTGTATGTGTCCTTCAAGTGCATTACTTACTTTATCACCCTAACAAACCAATAGGCGTGACTGTCTATTTTTACCCCCGGGGGCTTTTAGTTCTGGGTATCTAACTGTTTTTTGCTTTTAACCCTGGTTTCTCTCTGGGTTTATCATCAGTTATGTGACCCCATTTTTTTTATGCATACTCTTTTGATCCTTTTAGTTGTATCATGCATTTATGGGTTTATAGATTTAAAAATGTTTACCCTTCCAGATTATTTTATTTCAGGTTAATGTCATTTAGTGTGCTTACTAAATATGTACTGTATTACTATTTTGCCATTGAATGTGGTTAATTCGTTGACATATCATGTCATATAAATTTGTTATTTGCTATTGTCACATAATTTACTTGGTACAGGGGAGTCAAGCTCATGTTCACTGAGGGCCACAACAGCTTTATGGTTGCACTCAAAGGGCCATGGAGTGCGTCTGGGTAGGGCTGTCAGAACTGTACCATTGCCTCTGAGTTTCTGAACAGAGCGTTGTGTAGGTATGTGCCGGAGCTCTGAATCCAAAATGGTGTCTGCACTCTGTGCTGGTGCTGTCTATGCCAAACACTGGCTGCAACCACCGGGGAAAGTGGAGAGCTGGTCCTTCTGTTTCCAGATTTTATTCATCCCTGCTTGTTGGGTCTAAGCTCTTGCGGGCCACATAAAACATTGCGGTGGGCTGAATTTGCCCGGAGGGCCTTGGGTTTGTCACATCACTTACTCTAATCACTACTTTAGAAATCAATAAACATAACCCAAAGCTATGTTCACACGGCTTATTTCGGGGGGTAAAAAAGCCCCGCAATTAAAACCGTGTGGACGGGGGGGAGCGGGGGGGGGGGAGGGGGGGGCCGGGGCCTCACCGGGTCATAAACTTCTTACTACGGGACGTATACACGCTAGAAAAAGCTGTCATTTTCTCCCCCCTCGGGGGATTCGCCAGCAGGGGAGGAACAATCCATAGTTTTTTAGAAACGGGATTACTGTAATGACTGGGACGTATTCCAGCCGTAATTCGAGCACTACGGTGCGTAATTATGGACTGAAATAGGTCCCATTTTAAGTCGTGTGAACATAGCCTAACATATATTATAAGCTGTGTAGTCTCATAAATCCAACGATTCTTGGTAATAGATTTAAGTACATCTGCACATGTTTGGTTTGACATGAGCTCCCACTCCTCACGTGTATACTCTATTTTAGCAATGACCAAACTTTTTTAAAATTTCCATTGTATTTTAATCAAATAACGATTTAAAATTCAGACAATAGTCTATGCGGGCGGCTCGTGTCCTCCAGCTTATCCTTACTGCTATGCTTTGCATGAAAACGGACTACATGGTCGTTTGATAAGTACCTGCACCTTTTTCCTATATTGCATAGACTGTTGTCTGAATTTTAAATCGTTATTTGATTAAAATACAATGGAAATTTTAAAAGTTTGTTCATTGCTAAAATATAGCCTTATAAATCAACATCTCTCACTGACAGTGGTCTAAGTCTACTGTCCAGCACCACAAACTTTTATACCAGTAATTCTCTGGACCTAGTTCCCACAGATGAATAATACCGGTTCTTCCCCAGGTTGGGAGCCATCCCTGAAAAGCTCAGAAATTCCTAAAGGGGTTGTTCATGTCATAAAAAGTAATATAATGCTCCTGAGGCTGGATAAAAAAAAAACTATACAGTCCTATACTTCGGTTCCAGTGCTGCATCTCTCCGGTCTACTGTAAACAATCTTTCTACTTTCAAACAGGCAACTCACCTCAGTGACGTTCCCATTAATCTTTTTCTTTACTTCCAATACCAAATCCAATACCTCCTTTTATGTCGTTTTGATTTATGTATACATTATCTTCTACTATCTTTACATTCATTTTCCCCCACTCACACAACCTGTTTAATCCATCACTTTCAGCTCTCCTCTTATCCTCCCTTTTTCCCTTTTCTGTTTACCTCCATCTGTTTTCTCCTTTCCTCTCACTTGTCCTTACAATACAAGCTTTCCACATCTTCCTCTCAGTGTCAGACTGAAGTGCCTAAGGCCCACCATTGGAATTTATTTCTTGGGGTCCACCAGTAGAGTGGATTCTGGGGGTCCTCCAGTGGAGTTGATTCTGGGATCACACCCTACAGCTACTGAATATGCTTCTTATATTCTGCCTCTTGATTTTAGCCTCTCTTTCTCCGCCTTTCTGTCTTTCCCAAGCATTTTGTCAGGAACTGAGATAGAGGATCATCTGGATCACCATGAGAGATGAAGTGAGACCACACTAGGGATCAGATCCAGGATGTAGCGTGGTGCTGAAGTAGGCGGCAGAGGCATAGGCTGTGGGCAGGTTAGAAGGTCAGGGCAGGCGGCAGACAGTGTCACAAGCTTGGGTCAAAGTCCAGGTAGCGTAAACATAAGCAAATAGACTTGGGAAAACACACCAATACATTGGCGCAGGTAGCTGGAGGAAGTGGCTTAAAAAAAGACTTCAGCTTCTGGTGATTGGAGATCAGCAGAGCGCTGGCCCTTTAAACTCCAGACAGTCGTGTACACACGCCGGTCAGGGGCTGAGAGTGGAAGCGTGTAAAATATGTGCAGGTTACTAGATGGTGCTTATTGCGAAAGATAGGTGATGTACTAGACATGTAGTGATGGGGTGGTGAACTGGCATCAATAACAGCAGACGACACAAGTATTCTGGGGAACTTTAGGCTTTACCCACAGTATATTTCTTGTGGACGTTACATAGCAAGGCACATGTCACTTAAACACATTTTAGATCCTCTTTCTCTGGACACTTAGCCACTCTCTCAACCCCCTTTTGATTCCAACCCAGTCCAGCTGTGCAAGGTGCTGACACCGGCGCTGACCCCGTCCCTGTCCAGCTGTGTAAGCTGCTGGCGTCTGGCGACACAGGACACACCCTTTGTCCACTCAATGGGTCACTTGACTCTTCCCAAACTGCCCACCTGTAATTCTGGGTTGTCTGTCTCTCTACAGGGTCCACTCCACCTGGGTCTCTACTTTCTCTCTTGGTCTTGGTACTTACTTAATCTCTGGAACAGCAATGAGTCAGGCTGCTCTCTTCTGCCTCGGCTGCTTCAACTGGAACTATATACACCAAACATACACTCCTAACCCACTAAGGGCATGTTTACACTGCGTTTTTTGGACGAGGTTTTCGGAGTGTTTCCTCGCCCAAAACCTCGTCCATTACACTTCCAAAACGCCCCCAGTTCATTTCATTGATTTCTATGTAAAACCTCGTTGTAGTTCACACAGGACGAGGTTTTTACATGCTTCTTTGGAAGCAATGAAACAGAAGTGTCATGTCAATTCTTGAAGCATGTTGTAGGCACGTTTTAGGCGGCGTTTTTGGCGCGGTTTATAGCGCGGTTTTGCCGCGGTTTTCGTCCTGGCTATTCATTTGTATGAGTGAAAACCTCGTTCAAAACCTGATCCAAACCTCATCAAAACCTCATCAAAAACCTCGTCTGGAAAAGTATGTTTCAGGCGAGGTTTTGATGTGGTTTGGACAAGGTTTTGGGTGAGGAAACGCTCCGAAAACCTCGTCCAAAAACGCCGTGTGAGCCCTAAGGGGTTGACAGCCTCTCTCCTATATCCCGACCTATAGCTCTCCTGATTGGCTGCTCGCCGTAACAGTCCCAGCCGTCACTCTCTCTAATGTGTTAACCCCTTCTATACTGTAAGAGACATCTTATAACACTCTAGACATTTCCCCATATAATACAGTATAATATAATATATACAATTACCCTCGTTTACAAGCAGAGCAAGAGTGGGGAGAGGTGAGTAACGGCTGACCTAGGGACAGGGACACGAGCGCGTCTATGGTCCGGAGCAGGAACTGTGGCACGCATCGTGACACATTTTATATGCACTTTAAAAGAAACTCCAGTTCTGCCATGCTAAATGTCCCACTAACCATTCTTCTTTACAGATGGCACTTGGCATACTTGTATTGTTTCACATTTTTTATATCCAATTTCTTGCCCTTTTATCTTCTTCCATCCTACACCTCTTCCTTTCCTTTATTTATTACCTACCTTCCTTTTCATAAAACGTTTTCCCCTCTTCTTCAGTTATCTGTAATTTTCACTACTTTTATATCTTATCTTTCTGCACTCACATCTAGTATTTTATTTCTCCATGTGTGCTATAACTATCCCTATATGGTTAAAAGGGTTTTCTCACCACCCTTCTCTACTGAGATTTAGCAGTTTTACACTTACTGGGGCAGATTCATCAAAAGTGTCTTATTTTTAGACAGTGTAAACTTAGACTAGACAGTCTTAAAATGCGCCAAATTTATCATAGTGTTGATAAATCTGGCGCAGGTTAGAACTGTCTAGTCTCAGTTTGCACCATCTTTAAGTTGGCTTACTTTTATGCCAGAATTTGGTCGCACATCCCATTTCTTGTCACATTTAAACCACGCCCATGTCTGTGAAACCGCACCCACTTTTACAAAGCCACGCCCCATTGTTGGACGTGGCAGAGAAGCGCCTGAACCTGTCTAAAACTCATAGGAAATGTGGCGAAAAGCTGGTTTTTGGCGCAAATTGAGCCAGAATTCTGGCGCAACTGCCTTTATAAATCTGCCCCACTGTGTCTCCTCAGGTTGTGGGTGGTTCTACAGCAGTAATTAGCATATTCAACTTCTAGTGAGCCTGCAATTCTGACAGTGCAGGTGATTGTTATATCTAACATCACATTTACCATTTGCTTAGTGAAGCTAATCTTGATATATATAATTAGTTTGCTTAGATCCCAGTCCATCAGTGGGGTGATGTCACTCCCTGCTCTCAGCTAAGCAGATAACAGACATTCGGCTGGTATGCAGGGAACCATAGAAACCTGTGTGCTCTGCAGAGCATATAAAACACTTTTATCCCATGACGAAAGTAAAATCTATTGATCAATGTATTTAGAAAAAGTCTTCATGTAACTGTCCCTTTATTTTGAAAGCTAATCTTTATAGTGAGAAAACCCCTTTAAAGGGGTTTTCTTGCTACAAAGATCATATCTCAGATTATGGGGACAGTAAAGATAAGCACTTTTGTAATTGGTTTGCATTACCTAAGTCACTTATTATAGCAGATATGAGCTTTACTGTGCATCAATAGCTATTTTTTGCAGCTGCTCATTGGGACATGCCCCCTTTTCTGTGATTGGCTGACTGACATTTCATTCAGCCTGTTAGGAAACGCCCCTGGTCGGATTCCGCCCTGGACACGACAACTGCACTGTGATTGGCTGACTGACATTTCATTCAGCCTGTTGGGATACGCCCCCTGACAGGAAACTCTCCTGACACGCCCCCTGCACTGTGGTTGGCTGCCTGCACAGTCTGTGTTTACTCCCCTCTGAGCTGTTAAAACCAAAAGTAAAACCAGCTATGTGAAAGGGCTGCTGGCTCTATACTCATCTCCCAGCAACTAAGGTGAATTATCTGGGTAATTACTGACTGTTTAAATCATACATCCCCTCATATAACACAGTCTTATGTCCTGTGTTCCCTCCATATAACACAGTCACACAGTCCCCTTCCTGATAACAGAGGAGGAATAGGGGGGAGGGCAGTGTGCATTCCTCACATGTGTTTCATTTAGTTCAGGCTGTGTGTATAACTGGTTATAGCATAGCAAGGAGCTTGTGGAGCCAGCCTGAAACTGAAGGGTCTGCAGACAAGAGAACATTGCAGGAGGCTACATAGCTGTTCTCTCCAGACAACCTTCCCCTGCTTAACACAGAATGATGATGTCACAGCTCTTCAGTGAGGAGAGACACGCCTGCTGAGAGGAGAGACACGCCTCCTGGCAGGAGAGACACGCTTGCTGAAAGAAGAGACTCGCCCCTGGAAGTCAAATTCAATCTCATAGATTTAGCTGAAGAGCACAAATACTTCAAACGATAAAACCCCTGTCACGATTGCATCGGGCAGGCCCTCTGCATCTGGCTCTGGTCGTCGGCCAGGGCCGCTGCGACCATAACTGTGGCTTCGACCATGACAATTTCTCCTAGTGTGAACTCTGTCTGCAAACTTGATATTCTTAATTGATTCCTGGCCAATGCTCGTGGCCAGGAATCTTCTAGCACTATTGGGGTTAAACTTCTTTTGTTGATTGACAGTTCCTTCCTCCTATCACTTTGGTTCTTCTTCCTCCTTTTCCCTATTCATAGTCTTGGCTTCCTGTCTTTTTTGCCTGCTCTACGGTTTCCTTTCCCTATAGTTTGTCTGTGTTCTCTATTGCTTTTCTGTGCTCTTTGACTCTTGCTTGGACCCTGGTTATTCTCTTGTCTCTCGTTTTTGTACTGCGCTGCCCATTTGTTGCTGACTTGGCCTGTCCGACTTCTCTTGTTTGTTCCGTGTTTGTTTGTCTTTGTCTGGTGTCTCACTTGGCTCAGAGCAGATCAGTCTTCTGGTTGGGGCTGGCCTAGTAAGGAGTCGGGTACACCAAAAGGCAGGGACAGAGGTGGGGACCAGCGTCAGGGCCTCACTCGTCAGTGTGTCCGTGTGCATCATTGACAGTCCCTAACAACCCCTTAAAAATTTCTACAAACCAAAACATTACAACTAAGTAACACTAGTTTTGTAACGTCTAATATAAAAACACTGGATATACTACTTACAGTTTTTCTTTCCTTGGCCTTATTTCAGAGAATATGAATGATAACACAAAACCTTTTTTTTCCTCTCATGGTTAGTGGTTGGTGAAGCCATTTATTGTCAAATTACTGTGTTTTCTCTTTTAAAATCATAATGTCAACCAAAAACATCCAAATGACCTTGATCAAAAGTTTACAATGGTGATTTTGGCCTGATAACATGCACAGAAGTTGACACAAATGGGTTTGAATGGCTACTAAGGGTGATTTCACACAGTGCGTTTTTGGTACATTTTTTATGTGTTTTTTGTGCAGCAATGTACAACATTAATTGCAGTGCCTTCCTGCACAAAAAAACACATCAAAAAATGTGTCACAAGCGCACCATGTGAAAGCAACCTAGAGGTAACATCCTCACCTGTGACCTGTTTGCTTGTAATCAGTGTGCGTGCATAAAAGCTGAGTGAGTTTCTGGGATCCAGACAGACTCTTGAATTTTTCATTCAGTCATGGGGAAAGCAAAAGAATTGTCACCGGATTTACGGAAAAAGGTAGTTGAACTGTATAAAACAGGAAAGGGATACAAAAAGATATCCAAGGAATTGATAATGTCAGTCAGCAGTGTTCAAACTGTGATTAACTAACAAATGGAAAATCAGGGGCTCTGTAAAAACCAAACCAAGGTCAGATAGACCAACAAAAATTTCAGCCACAACTCCCATGAAAACTGTTTGGAATGCAAAGAAAAACCCACAAATAACATCAGCTAAAATCCAGAACTCTCTGAAAACTAGTGGTGCGGCTGCGTCAAGATGCACAATAAGGAGACACTTGAAGAAAAAAGGGCTGCATAGTCGAGTCGCCAGAAGAAAGCAATTACTGCGCAAATGCCACAAAGTACCTAGCCTACAATAGACAAGCCTTAAAAGTTCTGGAACAAGGTAATCTGGAGTGATGAGACCAAAATCTAACTTTTTGGCCACAACCATAAACGTTACATTTGGAGAGGTGTCAATAAGGCCTATGATGAAAGGAGCACCATTCCTACTGTAAAACGCTGATGTTTTGGGGATGTGTGAACTACAAAAACACAGGAAAATTGTCAAAGTTGAAGAAAAGGTAAACGCAGCACATTATCAGCAAATACTGGAGGCAAATTTGCACTCATCAGCCCAGTAGCTGCGCATGGGACGTACTTGGACGTTCCTGCATGACAACGATCCAAAACACAAGGCCATGTCGACCTGTCATTAGCTACAGCAGAACAAAGTGAAGGTTCTGGAGGGGCCATCTCTGACCTCAATATCATTGAGCCACTCTTGGGAGAACTCAAGTGTGCAGGTCATGCAAGACAGCCCAGGAATTTACAGTAACTGGAGGCTATTTGCCAAGGAAAACTTACATCAAACAATGATGATGGATCCATCATCATTGTTTGATGTAAGTTTTCATGGAGCCGTGACTGGAGGCCAGGATTCCGTGCGGAGGGAAGCCCGCAGGCTGAGCTGGAGTTCTCATCAGTTACACGTGCGGTCCGGAGTGGTGAGCTTGTACATTTTCTTCTTACCTGAAAGTTTGCTATTTGCCAAGGAGAATGGGCGACTTTACCATCTGAGAAAATAAAGAGCCATATACACAACTACCACAAAAGACTTCAAGCTGTCATTGATGTTAGAGCGGGCAATACACGGTATTAAGAACTGGGTTATGTAAACTTTTGATCAGGGTCATTTGGATGTTTTTGTTTGTGATTATGATTTAAAAAGAGAAAACACAGTAGTTTGACAATAAATGGCTTTACCCGACCACGAACCATGAGTGGAAAAAAAGGTTTTGTGTTATCATTCATATTCTCTGAAAAAAGGGCAAAAAAGCAAAAATTCTGTCGGGGTATGTAAACTTTTGAGCACAACTGTATAATAAAGACTCTGATACATAAGTTCTGCAAGCAACCCTCCAAGTGCCGTGGATTTTTTCATAGGTGTAGTAACATAAAGTAAGCCAACATATAAAACGTATTAATATAGGCTACGTCTACGCAGTACAGGATTTTGTTTGGTTTTTCAGCGGATTCAGTATTTAGAATAGGCTGAAAAAAAGACCTAACCTGTGCTGAGTAGAGTTCAATAGAAAATCTGTGCTGTAATCTATACAGCACAGATTTTTTACTGAGATTTTTCTAAAACAAAAAACAACCTGTGCAATATAGAACATGTTCTATATTCCTTGGGACCAACATCGAATTCCTAGAGCCTAATGTACTGGGCCACTGGGACTCCAAAATCCAACCGCAGCTTTTTGCGCAAAAACTGCACAAAAAGGGCGCTACGGCACGGTTCAGCAATTTGAAAATGCAGTCGGATAACTGTACACTGTCTAACAGACAGTTTTGATAATTTGTTCCACAGTCTATTGTGGTGTGTAATTTTTGGGTGCAGGTAAAGAGTGAGATATTTGGATTGGTACACACTTAATGGTCCTGTTTAACAATCTAACTGGAAAGTTTTTGCTCAAAAGGTTGGCAACTATGCCACTTCTGCATTCTGAAGATGTCTAGGCCAAACAATGGACACCCCTTCCTTATAAAAAATGTGAAAAATAAAAATTACTGATAATAATCTCATCTAACATAATAAGTGACATCACCACATGGGTGAGATATTGCCATTAGTTCTAGCTTGTGGGATCAGATTTTCTTAATATTTTCAATGAGTCTAACCTATTGGTGGTTATCATTTTCAGTTTGTCATTTATGAGCCTTATTCTGATGAATATGCATTCAGAATAAAGCTGGTCAGACAGGCTCTTGCTCTAGCAGCAGGAATTAGAGGAATCTCTGATCCCATTCATGTATCTTCTCATATGCAGCATTTAAAGGGGTTTCACCATGAAGTAAAATTGATGTGGGAAGCTTACAGATTGAATAATAAACATTTACACTATTCATCATTGTTAAAAATTTTCTACCATTTTTGTTTTAGATGCTACCTTAGTGATCCATAGTGTACAGCTCCTCTCCATGGGATACGACCAGTGACGAGAGCTACTCAGTCTTGGCCGAACATGCTCAGACATCACCTCTTCAGGCAGCTACTGTCAGTCTCTTTTCAGCTTAGTAATCACACACACTAAATCATTGCTGAGCGAGCGTTCAACCCCACGTGCTGTCATTCTACTCCCGTCCTCTGTACTTCGTAGTAATTAGTAATTAAACCTCATTCAGGTAAGTTGGAAGGCAGAATCTCTAACCACTCTTCTACTTTGTAACTACTCACAGCTCTTAAAATAAACAGATCTTTCTTTGACCAGAGTGAGCACACTGTGGAAAAAGGTATGGTGATATCAGCATGCTGGGTCAAATGGTATGCAATTCAAACGAATCACACACACCCCTGAAACTACAGCATCTTACAGAATAAGGACACAGCGTTGGAAACAGCATGTCTGACACTAGCTTGTTCTGTCCTCAGCAAGGGGGCATAACCTATGTGACAGGTTCTCTTTAAAACCATCTTACTGTTAGACACTATTAATAAATGTTCCCCAATGTGTATTAAATACATGAAAGAAAGAAGCTCTTGTCCTCAAAATAAAGTGATTTCCAGCTCCCAGCAGCTCTTTCTAACTGTTACATGTATGGACTTGCTTTACCTTTATTAGTTATCTGCTTTGTTTTCTTTTATCTCCATTCTGCAATATGTTTTGTGATATTTTAAGGCTTCGGAACCAATTACCAGTGTTCCATAGAGTTATGGTTTCAATATATAATAGCTGAAACTGACTAAAACTGTATGCTGAGGGACAACTGTAGTTTAGTAAATTATGTAAGTGATCAAATGAACGCATGGTCAAGCCCTTTAGCAGGACTAAGAAGTTTTGTGACTAAAGATTTATAAAATGGCAGAGAAAAATCCCCAAAAGTTTTTCCTTGCAAAATGTTTCTTTCTAGAAAATAATAGTAATAAAAAAACATATCATATATTTGGCATTGCCTCGTCAATACAATTATGTTATGCATCTCACATACTGAATGAAATAAAAAAAAAGAAACTTGCAAATTTTTGTTCATCTGTCTCCAAAGAAACAGAATAAAAAGTTATCAAAAAGTTGCATTTTCCCCCTAAGGCCATGTTCACACGGCTTAAAATGGCGCGTATTTCGGTCCGTAATTACGTGCCGAAGTGCGCCAATTACGGGCCGAAAACGGCCCATTCATTACGGTAATTCACAGTTCTCATAGAGAACTATGGATTACGTCTCCTCTCCCCGCCCGGCTAATCCGCCGGACGGGGAGATAATTGACATGTGAATTACTAGCGGCGTATACGCGCCGCTGGCAATTCAAGTCAATGGGCCGGCGAAGTGCCGGCCCCCCCGCTCACTCCCCCGCTCCCCGCCCGCCCCGCCCCGTCCACACGGCGTAATTGCGGGGCGTAATTACGTCCCGCAATTAAGCCGTGTGAACATAGCCTTACAGTATCAATAAAAAATACAGCTGGTCTCACACACAACAAGCCCCACGCTACTATAGTATGTTCATATTGCGAATAGCGGCAAATACTGCTTTAGAAGTACGCGATGACCAGTATGTACATCTAAAGCACTCTGGCCCGAACCACATTCACTTTCACTTTCCCTGACATGTCACTTCTTTCTCCTGATATGTACTGTGTGTCAGGGAAAATGGCAGGTAATCATAGCTCTCAATGAGAGCTATGAATTACCATATTTGCAGGCCGTACTTCGGGCGTATTACAGCGCAACTACATACCAAAGTAGGGCCTACAAATATGCTGTGTGATCATACCCTTACAGGAAAATAAAAATGTTATGGCTCTTGGGATGTGGCAACAAAAAACAAAAGGCGCCATGTATAAAACTTGCCACTGACATGCCAGTTTTAAATCGATAGGAGAAGTGTAGAATACGACAGTATATATGAAAGAGTGTTATGCCCATCACCTAATGATGATAAACTCAAACAGCAACATTAGTAGCCATCATTAAAGGTATAAATAATACCGCCACATATCATAGACCCCACATAGTGTTACAGTGGAAGCCAAGTTTATGTGGCACCTCTGTGCCACCGCGAGCGATGGAGTAGCAGACCACACCAGGGAGTGGGTTCTAAGGGGTCTCCAGTTTTAACAGGAGCCTGCTGCAAGGCCGGACGGACTAGGTTGCCACCCCTAGGTTGCCACCCCTGATGTAGCTACTTGCGGTGACCGCTGTAGTGCCAGATGGAGGACAGCGGGAAAAGGCAGAGGTAATGGGTCACAGGCAGGTGCCACCTTAGGTAGTAGCAGAATCCCAGCCCTGTAGTAGACTGGCATAGTAGCAGGTAACAGCAGTACAGGAAAAGACTGGCAAAACGCAGGTACCAGGACATCAGAAACAGAGGTATCCAGACAGCAACCAGAGGTCAAGAGCAATGTAGGAATATCAACAAACTGACCCAGAGCAGAGGCAGGAAGTTCCTTAAGTCCCAGGTGGTCAATGTCATTGGCCAGGTAATTAGGGTACTGTTTCTTTAAATCTTGGTGGGCCAGTGCATGCGTGCCATAGAGAGGGCAAGTACACCCGCAGGATGCCAGCAGGAGTGAGGACCAGAGCAGAAGCGAGGACAGTTGGGTACAGACAAGTGGAGGCCACAAACAGAATATGGATATGTCCAAGGTCTGGAGTGGGGACTGCAGCATGTACTGTAACTAGAGATGGGCGAATCTATTCTAACGAAGTGGAATTCTTTTAGAATTACAGGAGAACTTAGGTTCTGAACTAAGTCGAAGTTTGGGGGACTTCGGTGTGAACGAAGTGTGCTTTTGATTGATAAAATGGCTGCGAGCACATGGCGCTAATGGGGCAAAGCACCTGGAGGAAAAAGGGGAA
>JAODAL010027464.1:0-10000 GCA_025379985.1 Phyllomedusa bahiana
ACCAAACTCGACTTAGAGGAGCAAACACCCCGGGCAACAGCCTGCAGATGATTATCGGTTTCTCTAGCCCCATTTACATTGCAAAACACAGGAGTTGGATGTGGAATTGAGGTACACTACATCAATTTTGTGCTGCTGCAGTTTTTCTTTTAAATTTTCCATGACCTTTTAGAATTTTAAAAAAGGGAGCAATATTGACCCTTATTCCCCTCTCCTACCCCAAAACAAGAAACAATCCCCTCTACTACAGGGTTTCCACAGGGGAAGCGGTTGGATATGTGGAAAAAACATTTGGACAGAACCTTTTTTTTCCCCCATTGGATACCTGAATGCGTTGTCTTTTCACAAGTCCCCTATCAAATCTAATTTTGGGTGGCAAAAGCTCAACAAAGGGTGAGGGACTTTGCTTTAGGTTTTTTAACTTTCCTTTAAAATATTTTTATGCCAGTTTGAAATTCCCCCAGGATTTTTTAAATATTTTAGGAAAAGCCTTTTATATCTCATCTCAAGGGAAATTTCTAATCTCTGTATTTTCCTACTTTTTTGAGAATTTCTACAATGACCTTCCCAAAACACAAAAAATATTTTACTCTCAGTTATTAGACACTTGTTTAAAAACCAGACCCTTGAACTTTCTTGTGAAAACAAGTGGGAAAAACATCAATGGAAAATGAAAAAAAAAAAACAAATTGGAGACAGCGCTCCCTTTTGAATATTGTAATCATAATAAGGCTAATATATCCTACTCACCCCCCTAATTTGCTTGGGATAAGGCACAACACTTATAAACGCATTTCAACGTTTTTATTGGAACTGTTGGAAAAACCAAACCCCCGCTGCAGAGGTACAGGCTTCACTTCCCTTTCCGGGACCCCGAAAGGGAGGCTTTTAAAATAATATAACATCGTAAAAAAGGAACTCCTTATTACAAAATCATCTGATCCAAAAGTACCCCTTTGCCGGGGGGTCGACCCTTTTTTAAAAAAAAACCCGGGAATTTATTAATTAAAGAAAAGGGGAAATTTTTTTTTTTTAAAAAAAAGGGGGGGAGGGGGCCCCCCCCAAGGACGGGGGGTTTTTTCAGTCACCCCCCCCCCCCCAACCGGGACCCCTTTCCTCATTTCCAATTTGCCCTTCCCAGAAAGGGAAAAATGTAAAAAAGGGCTTTAAATACAAAAAACAAAAGACAAAATTACCCGCCCAAAATTGGGATGCCATGGTATAATTATAACAAATTTAAAACACTTAAAAAAACAAAAATACTTTAATATAAAAAATGCAGAATGCTAAATAAAACTATATTCAACATATTTAAAAATGTAACATATTTATCACCCTAAACACTTTTAGATTAGTATGAACTAGTTAAACTATGAACGGGTGATGCATTCGGCTTCTATTTGTTTATTTGTGGTGATGTCTCCTCTATCCACTAGATGTCGCTTAAGTGATTCAAACTCTCACAGCTGAGAACAGATACTTTGTAACTAGGTGTTTCTGGTTGATAGACACAGCCGAAGAGACAAACTGAACTGCCTGATTCTCGGTCAGAACAAGGTCTATATAATCTATTGTAATCTATCTTGATAAAATGTTACTGGATGAATTATGCAGGAACTCATGACAATAGGAAATGTGATGATGTAAGATCATAGAATTTAATGATCGTGCAACGGACTGAACCTGCACTATATACTGAAAAGCAATCTTAAGTCATTATGTTTGATAAATGTTTGACACAAACAGCAGGTGGTTATTTATTTAATATCCCCTTAACTTATGAGTTCAGTGGACTCATTGAGTACTTGGGGAGTCAATGTCTGTAGCTGATATATCCAATACATTTCTTTTCGCATCAGGACCTCAGCCCCACTAGGAATGTGATCGGGGACGTGATCAGTCAGCATAAGTTGTAATTTTTGATGGTCACAATTATGAACTTCTGTCATGTGCCTGGATACGCTATGTAACATGAATTTTTTCTTTATATTACTTCTATGACTGTTCATATGTTTGCTAACTTGTTGGGATGTGCGTCCAACATATTGCTTCTGACAAGGACATGTTAGTAAATAAATTACATATGAACTTGTACAGGAGAGATGGTAGTTCACATAAAACGTTTTATGTGTGCTATTTGATTGAAAACTTTTTTGCCCCTGGGTTATAAATTTTACATGTTAAACATAAACTAGATCCACACTTAAAAGTGCCTGTTTTAATAAAGAATTGGCTATAATCAAAGAAAGGCTCCTGGAAAAACATTACCCACAGAAGCTAATACATGAAGCTTCCAACAGGGCGAAAATACTCACTCAACAAGAGTGTATCTCAAAAATAAGACCAGAGACAGACATAGAAATAAAAGAAACTAAAAATAAGATACACAAATCATACTTCATTACTAGATACAGTTCGTCCCATTTCATTTAAGATCAATATTAAAAAATAATTGGTATATATCACATCACAATACTTATTTTAAAGATTCTTTACCTAAAGCTCCTCCAGTCATTTTTAGAAGGGCAAAAACAGTTAAACTATAGCCCCAAGTAACATTAAACAAAAAAAAAAAAAAACACTTGTACTGGTAAAAATAAAAATAATATTAAAACAGGCACTACAGACATTGACTCCCCAAGGACTCAATGAGTCCACTGAACTAATAAGTTGAGGGGATGTTAAATAAATAACCACCTGCTGTTTATGTCAAACATTTATCAAACATAATGACTTAAGATCGCTTTTCAGTATATAGTGCAGGTTCAGTCCGTTGCACAATCATTAAATTCTATGATCTTACATTATCACATTTCCTATTGTCATGAGTTCCTGCATAATTCATCCAGTAACATTTTATCAAGATAGATTACAATAGATTATATATACCTTCTTCTGACCGAGAATCGACAGTTTCAGTTTGTGTCTTCGGCTGTGTCTATCAACCAGAAACACCTAGTTACAAAGTATCTGTTCTCAGCTGTGAGAGTTTGAATCACTTAAAGGGGTTGTCTCGCTACAATGATTGGGTTTTAATTAAAAGAGCTTTAAAAAACAAGCAACTTTGCAATATATGTTCATTACAAATGTCCTACTGATTTTGAGTTAGCCCTGTTAGTAGGAGTGTATCAGCTTCTCAAATTTCTATAGCAGCTGACCTGTTGATCCTTATCTTACTGGCTGTCAGGTCTATATGACTCATCAGCCTTTGAAGACAGGTCAGAGCAGAGAGCCCCTCCCGCACAGATGCTTCTGTAGTAGAGGGAGGGAGGGGAGGAGGACTCTGGCTTCTGTGTCCATGCTGCCTGGATTAACCCTGTGTGTGCCTGCTTCCTCCTGCTCTCTACACAGATAGATGTGACAGCAGTGACCCGGTGTGTTACTATAATCATGATGTGTCTGTGGAACTGTCACTATACTAATAAGAACAGATCAGGCATGTGAATACTTCATGCTGTGCTGTACTAGTGCCTGAGTATAGTAACACTTCCCAGCTGCCCTGTGTCTGTTCTGACAGGATTTGTTGTTGCTGGAGATGTGGAGATATGTATGCTAAGCAGGGGATATAGGAACACTTGCATCCCCTCTGCTATTAGCATACAGCTTCACAGACCTCTCTACACTCATAGATCAGCCCTCTCCTGCAACAGACCTAGGCAGGCACACACAGGGTTATCTCTGGCAGCAAACCCCCTCCCCTTTGGTGTATAGAAGTTACAGAGCTGCCTGTGTTCTGAGGGGAGGGGGGAAGAGGGAGCAGAAGAGACAGACCAAGAAGCACGCCCCTCAATTCAACTATCAGGCTCACTGACAGGCTGAAAGCTTGTAATGAGACAACTCCTTTAAGCGACATCTAGTGGATAGAGGAGACATCACCACAAATAAACATATAGAAGCCGAATGCATCACCCGTTCGTAGTTTAACTAGTTCATACTAATCTAAAAGTGTTTAGGGTGATAAATATGTTACATTTTTAAATATGATGCAATATAGTTTATTTATAGCATGTCTTCATGTTTTATATATAAAGTATTTTAATGTGTTTTAAGTGTTTTAAATGTTATAATCTAGTACACATGTACATGCCAATTTCTGGGCGGTAATTTTGTCTGTCTGTATGTTTGTATTTAAACCGCCCTTTTTCTGTTAATTCTGAATGCATTGGAACTGAGGAAGTGTCACAGTTGTGACACAAAACGCGTCTTCCTACTTTTTATAAAATAAACATCTTTAACCCCTTACCGCCGGAGCCAGTTTTGGCCTCTCTGACAGAGCCCTATTTTTGAAATCTGTCATGTGTCACTTTATGTGAGAATAACTTTTTACACTTTAACCTATCCATGTGATTCAGAGATTGTTTTCTCGTGACACATTGTGCTATAAGATAGTAAGAAATTTTGGTCCAAAAAATGATTGTTTATTTGTGAAAAAATATCAAATTATGGTGAAAAATGTGAAAAATTTACCAATTTCAAACTTCAAAAATTTCTGCATGTAAGACAGATAGTTATTCCACTCAAAATAGTTTATAACTAGCATCTACCATATGTCTGCTGTAGTTTGGCATCATTTTTTTTAAATGTCTATTTTTTTTTTTACGACATTAGGGGGCTTATAAATTTAGTAGTAATTTTCAAATTTTCAAGAAAATTTGCTATATACATATTTTTAGGGACCAGTCCAGTTCTAACGTGACTTTGATTGACCTGTATGTTAGATACCCCCATAAATGACCTCATCTAAGAAACTACACCCCTTAAAGTATTCAAAACAGCATTTAGAAAGTTTATTAACCCATTAGGTGTTTCACAGAAATTAAAGCAAAGTGGAAGTGAAATTTCAAAATTTCACTTTTTTTGCAGATTTTCAATATTATGCATTATTGACAAGAATACGGTAAATGTGATCAGGAAAATGCAAATTAATATTGATTCCCCAGATTCTGCCGTTTTCAGAGATATCCCAGATGTGGCCCTAGTGCATTATTTGGCTCAACCACAAGCCCCAGAATAGGAGGAGCACCTACTGGACTCTGGGCCTCATTTTTCATTACAATTTTATTTAGGGGCCATTTCAGGTTTGCGGACACCCTAAGGTTCCAAAACGTAATAATACCCCTAAAAAGACCCCATATTGGAAACTACACCCCTTACGGAATATATCCAGAGGTGTAGTGAGTATATCTACCCCACAGGCGTTTCACAAATTTTTTAGCGTTCGGCTCTGAAAATAAAAAAAAAAAATATTTTTTCCAATAATCTGCAATTTTAGCTGAAAATTTTTAATTTTTACAAGGAATCTTGGAAAAAAAGCCCCAAAATTGTGTTACGCAATTTCTTCCAAGTTCGGCAATACCCTACATGTGGGTGTAAACTGCTGTTTGGGCGCATGGCAGGGGTACAAGGAGGGAGTGCTATTTGGCTTTTGGCACACAGATATTGGTGGGGCCATGTCGCATCTCCAAAGCCCCCAAAGTACTAAAACTGGTGAAACCTTCCAGAAGTTGCTCCATTTTGGATTCAACGCCCCTCAGGGATCTCACCTAAGGGTGTATTTTGCATTTTGGGTGCACAGGTGTTCCGTAGTTGTTTTTTAGCACTGGGCCATGGAAATGGAGGGGGAAACGCAGTTCCGCCATTGTTTTTGGGCTTCATTTTTACAGTATTCGCCATACGGGATAAATGACGGGATAACTTTACTATGGGGGTCGGTACAATTACAATGATATAAATTTTATATAGTTTTTTATGTTTTATTACTTTTACACAATAGAAGCGAGTTTTATAAAAAGTTGCGTTTTTAAGTTGTCGTATTCTGACAGCCATAGCTTTCTTAATTTTTTGCATATGGAGCTGCTTGTGGGCTTGTTTTTTACGAGATGACTTGATGTTTTTATTGATACCATTACGGGGGGCATATGATGCTTTGATCACTTTTTATTAAGGTTTTTGTGAAGCATTTTGTACAAAAAACAGCAATCCTGGTAGTGTTTTTTATTTTTATTTTTTACAGCGGTCACTGTGCGGTATAAATGACATGCTAGTTTTGCTCAGCAGGTTGATACGATTACAGCGATACCACATTTATATTTTTTTTAATGTTTTACTGCTTTTACACAATAAAAACACATTTATTTGAAAAGGAAAACACGTTTTTGCATCACCGCAGTCTGAGAGCCATAACTTTTTTTATTTTTCTGTTTATGGAGCTGTATAGGGACTTTTTTTTTTGCGGGATGAGTTGACGTTTTTATTGGTAATATTTTTGGGGGGACAAGACTTTATGATCGCTTTTAAATCTGTTTTTTGGAAGGTAGGGTGAAGAAAATACTGCATCCATAGCAGTGTTTTTTATTTTTATTTTTAATAGCGTTCACCGTGCAGTATCCGTGACAAGTTAGTTTTACTCTGTGGGTTGAGACGATTACGGTGATACCCAATTTATGTAGTTTTTTTATTTGAAAGCACAATTTTTTTGAAAAAAAAGTGTTTTTATTGTGTAAAACAATATTTATGCATCGCTATCTTCTAATAGCCAGAACTTTTTAATTTTTCCGTATACAGAGCTGTGTAAGGACTTTTTTTTTGCGGGATGAACTGACGTTTTAATTGGCATCACTTTGATGTTGATATGAGTTTTTGATTACTTTTTACTCCATTTTATGTGCTGCGGGATGAACAAAAATCGCTATTCTGTGACTGTTTTTTGGGGTTTTTTTTTACGGCGTTCACCGTACGGGTTAATTAACATGACAGATTTAGATACCAAATATGGGTACTTTATTTATTTTTGATCTTTTTTAGGGCGATTGGCGTTTGTAAAGGGGAAAAGGGCGATGTACGTGTTTTTATTTTATTTTTTGTGTTTTACTTTTTTACACTTTTTTTTAACTTTTTCATACTTTTTACACTTTCCCCCAGGGGGGAATTGCATGAACGATCGTCAGATCATTCATGCAATAGGAGATCAGCATACAGTTTATAGCTGTATCCTGGTCTCCATGGCAACTGTCTGTCACGCTGCCCACAATGCATTGTGGGCATCGTGACGTCACCAGACAACCCGGATGCTGTCATTCAGCATCCGGGCTGTCTGGTAGGAGACCGGTACCGGCGCTGAGCGCCGTTACTGCGCCGAGATCGGCGGGCAGCAGGAGCTCACTCCTGCCGCCCGCAGCCGCGATGTCGCGACATCGGGGGGTTAATCCCCCGCGGCCGGAGCGCACTCCGGCCGTGGGGGATGCGGCATGATGCCAGCGGTAATATACCGCCGGTTCCATGCCGCGATCTTGCGAGCTCCGCTTGTGAGCGCGCAAGATCCGCTTGACGTACTCATACGGCAATTTGCGGGAACCCCTACCCGACATTGCCGTATGAGTACGACAAATGTCGGTAAGGGGTTAATGATACCGGCTTAGTCCAGCGCAGTACTTTTGGATCGGATGATTTTGGAATAAGGAGTAACCTTTTACAGACTGTTATATGGAATGGAAAATAGCATAGGTAATGATTTTCATTTCACATGCATGATAGATTGAATAATAGTCTGCAAAGCTGTCTGCTACTTCCACCATTTACTCTACATAATTGTCATCGGGACACAAGCTGCATTTTGCTTGCAAATCTGCCTGTGTCTATTGCAAGGGCGTCGCTAGGCTGTTTTATTCGGGGCTCGGGCCCCGAATAAAACCCCCTGTGCCCCGAGTCTCCCGGGCTCCAGGCCTCTGCGCTGGGCCTGGAGCACCGACTGGCTCTTCAGCTGCATGTGCGTCCGCTGGACGCACACACAGCTAAGGGCTTCTGCGGGGCAGAGAGCGAGCGCTCCCTGCCCCGCAGACAGTGTCGGACCCGCGAAGCTGCCTGTCCTCAGGCGCACAGCGCGTCATAGGCCGTGCGCCCGAGGAGCTGCCGGAGGAGCGCGGGCTGAAGAGGACGGAGCGCGCTCGCCGGGGGAGTTAAGGTGAGTATTAATGGTGTTGTTTTTATAGCGTTTACCTGCCTCAGTGCCCCTATATACTGCCTGTGCCCCTATAATGCCTGCCTGTGGCCCCCATAACCCTCCGTGGGCCCCCTAATTTCCTGCCTTTTGGGCCCCCTATCCTGCCTGGACCCCCATATCGCCCCGGGCCCCCATATCCCTGTCTGTGGCCCCCAATATACTGCCCGTCCCCTATAAAACCGCCTGTGGCCCCCCTATGCTACTGTGCCCTTTTATACCTTTTGTGGCCCCCCTAACTGCCTGTGGGCCCCCCCTAACTGCCTGTGCCCCCCTCTCCCTCCTGTGCCCCCCCTATCCCTGCCCTTTGGGCCCCCATTGATGCCTGTCCCCCATATACCCTGCCTGTTTCCCCCCTATACCGCCTGTGCCCCCATTACCTCCTGTGCCCCCAATACCTCCTTGGCCCCCATAACTGCCCCATTTTCCCCATAACGCCTCGTGCCCTTAATACCTGCTTTGTGGCCCCCATATACGGCCCCAGGCCCCATATACTGCCCCAATGACCCTATAACCTGCCTGTGGCCCCCTAACTCCCTTTCCCCCTATATACGCCTTTGGCCCCATATACCTGCCTGTGGCCCCCCCATATACTGCCTCATGCCCCATATACAGGGGCCGTGGCCCCCATATACGCCTCAATGACCCTAAAACCCCCTGTGGCCCCATATACGCCTGTGCCCCCCTATACCTCCTTGCCCCCCCCCATACCCTGCCTGTGCCCCTATATACCCGCCCAGTGCCCCAAAATACCCGCCTCAGTGCTCTTATATACCCCCCCCATGCTCCTATAACGCCTCAGTGCCCCTATGTTTGCCTCAGTTCCCCACAAACTGCCTGTGGCCCCCAATCCTGCCTTTGGCCCCCATATACCTGCCCTGTGGCCCCATAACTGCTTTTCAGGCCCCTTTAAAACCTAACGAGGGGACTGCATATTAAAATTAAGGAGTTGCTGGAAATGTGAGGATTCTAAGATATTTTGTTCCAAATCCTCAGGGACGAGTATTGGGCCGGGGGGCAATCGCATAAGGTGTAAAAGGGTGGAGAAAAAAGGGAAAATGAACGACGCTGACAGAAAAGCATTCCGGTGAGTTACAAAAGTAACAGCAATTTTTCACTTTTAATTTTTTGCGGGGGCTACATACAAAATATATCACCACTATATGGCCCCTGTATGGGGGTGGTATATGAAATTTAACCCTTTTAAAAGCTGTAGTCACATGTGGGTCGCGTTCGGTCAGGGTCTGGAGGAATTTAGCCTTAATTTTTAAAAGGGTTTGGGGCTTGGTTTTTTAGGGTGTTTTTTTTGTCACAAACACTTGTCTGGGGATTTTTCTCCATTTTCGGTGGAAAATTTTTTGGGGACTGTTAGGATTTCATATGAAGGTAAAGTTCTGAAAAAATAAATTTTTTCATTGGGGATTTTACTGTACAGGGCTCTGAGAGATGGACGGGGGGTCTGTGTGGGATGGCAAAATTAGGACAGGAACAGAAGGTTTTTTTTTCTGAAAAAAACACCCATTTTTACAATGCCCGGGGAAAAAAACAAAGGGCCCCAGCCCCGGATGTTTTAGGACCCAAGCAAGTCCCTGGCATTCAGGGCGCAAATAAAACAAAAACTTCTAAGCAACTGAAAACTTTGAAAAGGTTTCAAACCAAAAAAAACAACTAAAAGGCAACAAATTTCATGAAAAAAAACAAAAAAAGACTTACATTGAAACCAAATTTACATACACTATAAAAAAACACATTCATGTTTTTTCTCACAAATTTTTTTCAGAATACACCTTTCCCCTTTTTTGGTCAATTAGATTACCCCAAAATTTTTATATTTTTCCCAAAAGCCAGAATGAAAGAATTTTAAGGGTTTCTATTACTTTCTGCAAATCAAAAAATTTTCATGCCTAGAAGTACTACTACACATCTGTTGATGTATTTAAATCAAACCCAAAACAAACGGGGTTTTGTTGTAACATCTGGAAAGTCAAAGAAACAGGCAAGATA
>JAODAL010027464.1:15000-54921 GCA_025379985.1 Phyllomedusa bahiana
TTAAAAAGAAAAACCCCGAAAATGGATCAGAATTATTAAAATAGAAATGGAGCATTTCAAATGTAAAATTATCATTCTAGCATAAAAACATTTTATAAAATATAAAGTAGATAGATTTTACATACATACCAGCGTAAAGCCATATAAATCTGATCCATCACCCATCGATATTATAATATATATATAAATAAATATAGTATAGATATATATATATTATAGATAATATATATATATATATATATTATATATCTATATATATATATATATATCTGTATTTATTTTTTTGTATCTCCTTAGCAATGTTTTGAGTTACAGCAAAAATCACAGATTAACAGTAAATGATTTCTGCATATAGCCGAGGGTTAAAGTATAGCAAGATAACACAACAGCAAGAATTTATTATTACTTCAAAAGGTTCTCATTTGTGCTAAGAGACATTTGTAGAGTATATCAAGAATATT
This sequence comes from Phyllomedusa bahiana, assembly GCA_025379985.1. Lineage (NCBI taxonomy): Eukaryota > Metazoa > Chordata > Amphibia > Anura > Hylidae > Phyllomedusa > Phyllomedusa bahiana. The sequence goes on from JAODAL010027464.1 coordinate 15,462, forward strand.
ATAAGCTGTTTGCATCAATGGCTCAAATTGTGTCAAATATTTCACAGTGCCACAAAATGGTAATTTGCTAGGCCTGTTAGACACATTTTATCTCCTTGCACCACCTCATAGCTGTATCATTAGTTCGATATAAAAATTTTGATAACATTGTTTTAATTCTACAACTCTGATAAGTAATGCCCTTTCCTTAACCCTTTTTTTAAACTTTCAGGGTAAATGTAAAAAGTTTTTAAAACAATCATTTCATGCTTGTCATGTGCTCCATTTTTGGTGCAATTTATGACAGAATTAGTCAAATAAGAGATTTTTCATGAGTTATATGCCTAACGCTTTTTGGAAAATTTAATTCCTAGCTCTCTGAAATAGTAGCTTTATTTTCATGTTGCTACTTGATTTTTACATCCATTTTTTATATGTCGTTGGCAGCCATGTTTATATCATTCAGATACTACTGTTAATACATATTTTTGTCTACTTCTGTTTACAACAATACTTTACAGAGAGACAGATCGGGACGTAAAATTAAATAAGATACTAGGCGACTTTGCAAGTGGATAAAAAAAAAAAAAAAAAAATATCTACCATCAAGATTCAGATGAACTGAAGCTTTATGAAATGGAGTCTGTAATTATATATTGTTTTCTAATATTAATGCTGATAGTCGAAACACCTGGAGGAGATTATCAAACTGTCGAGAATACTTAAAACAGTGTAACTTCGACGTAGACGATCTTAAAATAGCATCATATTTAGTCACAGTGTTGAATAAATCTGAGTTGTATGTTTAGGTACGTCTATTCTAAGGGGGACATGTATAAAAACTGTCTAGATCTAAGACTTTCTTTGTTGCCCATAGCAATCAATCAGAGCCCACAGCAACCAATCAGAGCCCCCATTCCATTTTTTTCAGAGCACTATGTGAAATGAAAGGGAAGATCTGATTGGTTGCTATGGGCAACAAAGAAAGTCTTAGACCAAGACAGTTTTAAAAACCAATTTTGGGGTGTCCTTTTAACACCTACTATGTTGACTTACTTATCCACTAATTGTGGCAACATGTTTGGCGACGTTCATCAATTCACTTTAGAGGCCTTCGTTCACACTGCTATTGGGCATACGGATTGCGCCGTTACTCGCGCCCGTGGATTTGCGCTTTAGAAATCGGCCCAATCCGACCCGTTGTCATGACGGTAATCCACTGCTCTCTAGAGAACATGGAATCCCGTCGCTCCTCCCCGCTCGGCTAAATCCGCCCGCGGGTTGGGAGAAAGGGTCATGCACATTTGATTTTACCGCGGTACGCGCCGTAAACAATTCAATTGTCTATGGGGCCGGGAGGCGCGCCCCGCGGGCCGCACTCCGCCCCGCCCTCCGTCCCCCCCGTTATTTCACAGCGGATTATTGTTAGCTCAATAATCGAGCACAAATACTCGGAAGTAAGCCTTGTGAACACGGCCTAAGGGTATGATTCACACAGTTTAATTTTTGGCATCGCATTTCGCACTATTTTGCACTCTAATACAGGACGAATGAGCCGCTTCGAAATTACGGTAATCCATATTTCTCATAAAGAATTTATGATTACGCCTCTTCTCGCCCGCTCTTCAATACGATCATAATTGTACTCGCTGGAGAGTGCATCAGTGACATGTCAATTATTCGTGGCCGAATAACCGCCGTAGTAATGAAGAGTCAATAGTCCGGCGGTAGGGTGGGCCAGTCCCCACTGCCGCAGGAGATGTGCAATATCGAGCGCGAGCTCCAAAAAGACATGGATTTACTCGTGTGAACACGACCTAAGCCAAGTCTTTTGTAACTAGCCACAACCATTGTTATGTGGACTTTCCCTTTTTTTCAGTTAAGCCCAGAAGATCTAGAAACAGTCCTATACATATAAAAAAATTGGTAAAACCATTACGCCATTATTTTGACATCCATGCTACATGATTTGGTTTTCTGCCAGAAGTTAAGTCCTGAACTGTGCAAACTGTTTTCTGAGTTCCCAATTTACGCGTGTTTTATAATTTCTTGTTAAATAAAAAATCACCAAATTGAAAATAAACAGATAACAGAGTTTGTCTGACATTTTGAGGCTTACTCCTTCAATCATAGATATCAACAGATGGTAGTAATGCCTTTGGTGTGCTAGAAGTATTCATTTTTAGTGTACAAAACTTATCAAGGCATTTTAATTACTATCCATTCCTGAATTGGCCGTTTACCCCCTTATCTTATAACTAACACATTTTCCTTTCCCGGTTCATGCCGTTTTGAACGCTTATCCATGGTCACGTATGGCTAAAATGTGTGACGTATTTCAGGTCCCGTAATCACGTCCCGAGTGCGCAAATTACGGCAGAATACTCCAGGTCATTACGTATCCACCATATCCCATAGAGAACTATGGATTACGTTCTCCTCTCCTGCGGCCGGCGAATCCGCCGATGGGTGAAATAATTGATCATGTGAATTACCAGCGCGATACCGCCCCTTTAATGCATCTATGGCCGGCATTGTCGCCCCCCGCTCGTTGCGGCCTTGCTTAAGACCGCCCTCCCCCGCTGCCGCGCCCTGCCCCCCGGCCATCGCGTAAATGTCGGCGTAATGACGGCCCCTCATGTTTAAGCCGTGTGAACCTAGCCTATAATGCTTTATTGCACAGTTATTCTACAAATGTTTCCGTCTTTTTATTTGATATGTTATGGTTTTATTTTTATGTAATTTTTTCATATGTATTTTTTTAATGAGGGAAAATAGTAAAAAAATAAGTTTTTTTCACATTTTCTTCATTTGGGGGCTAAAATGGGGGCTAAAATATGTTTTGTAATTATGTACCTTTTTCATTATTCATTATTTGAGGTTTGGGCTGTTAGTATTTAGTTAACAATAGATTTGCCCTCCATAAAGGTCAAAAAAAACCTCCTGTGAGGCAGTTTTTATGTGACTTCCTACTAGATAATGTATGGCCCCAGTTACGGGGAAAATCTCAGGGGAAATACATCCCCAGCACAGACTGCAGTGCTAGTCTCTTGAGACCCAGCAGCTCAGGCAGTTATTGCACCCTGGCGGTCACATGAACTCTGGCGTCAGTAGGCAGAAAGCCAACATACACAGCGATCAAGAAAGCAGGCAAGGTGATAAACTATCCTTTTCTTCTCATGGTGAAGCCCACTAATCGCGTCAGCCGCTCTCCTCCACGGTAACTGTACAATAAAGGGTGACTAATTATGTTACGCTGTCCTGTTCTCATCGATGTAATGAGCAGGCCACATTCCAAAAGTATCGCATTTTCAGTGTCGCAACAATTTATAACGTGCCCAAGAGGTGGGTATGCATTATGGAGGCGTTTACCCGTACCTCAACATGTGATTCTGCACATTTTATGACAGGAAAACGCAAAACTGCGCATTACTGCTGGAACAGCGAACCAATTAAAAGGGTCCTACCTGAAGCTATGATTTGTCATAGTGACAATATTTCCATATTTGGTAAAAAATATAAAAATATAATTATATCACATGTATTATATATTATCAGTTGTGAGTCCAAACACAGTCACAGACAAGTTTAGGAAATAAAAGAAAAGAATGTTTAGAAATGCTTGTCCAGTGAATAGAAAGCTAGTTACTTATCACTGACATCATTATTAGGTCATGGCCTAACATGAGATTCCCTGTGAGTGTTTCTACATTTTTACTATGGCGTGAGACGAGATAAATAGTGCCAGATTTATTACCTATGAGTAGCGCCGTATGTAGTAACCCCAGTAAACAAGCCTACACCACTGGTGCATTCTACACTGCTTTAAACTATTTTAGAACTGTCGCTTTAGTGCCTAGATCCTATGACTAGCCTCGCCCTGAATGTACAGTCTGCTCCTCTGCATGTTGTCCCCGATGTCTTGTAGAGAATGGGGCATTCACGAGACGGCTGATTGTAATTATTTCAAGTGTGTGAAACAACCCAACTGCCGAAGCGGATTTGAGCACTCAATATTTTGGTCACGTGAACTTCGTGTCAGAGAAGGAAACATGTCAATTGCTTTTGATGCGGCGACAGAACCACGATAAACACTTTGTAAAAATTTCATGTCATCTGTACCACAACACTAATTTGTTGCATAGGGTACAGTGTAAAACACTGCACACTCAGTTTGGACGCTGATTCAGAGTCAGTGTCCAAACCCGTCATGTGAACTTACCCTTAAACTGCCACTTCCTGGATGTTTAAAGTTGGAAGGCAGTCAGCAAAGAGGTTTAAATTGCATATTTTGCCAATCTAAAAAAAAGATAAATGGTTTTCGGCGTTTCATAAAACAATTATGTATAAAATATCCGATGCATCCTACTAAATATTGACTCACTCTAATCTTGTAAAAGGTATGTTTTTCTACCTTCTAGCAACTTCTAGAATAAAGAAACTTTGATGTTCATGATACAATAACAGTTTAATATATTGCTCAATTCATCTTGAATACAAACGTAGTAGCTCCATTATGCATATTTACTTTGTAATCACTACACTACACGTTTGTCTCTCTATATTCCTACACGCCATAATATACATAATAATAAAATCCTTAGTTTATTAGCACCAACTATTCCACCGCACCTTTAAAACTCAAAGTAAATATGCAGGGCGTAACTATCCGGGGTAGCAACGTACAGAACTTCCCAGGCGCCTGTCTCTTAGGGCCGCACCAATGAGCAGCTGCTGCCCACTCGAGTGCTACCCCAGTAATGCCGCTTATTTCACTGCGGTGGCGTAGCTGTTGGTGCCCGGTGCATGCTACTCTGAACGCCCGGCACCTCACGCGAGACCAGACAAGCGAGTTCATGTCAGGCAGCCCCCCGCTGCTTCTGTAGTAGCAGAATGAAGTTGCCGCTTCCGCTCTCACCTTCTACTGTTCCCCTCGCCGGGCCCTCTGTGTATCGACGTGAGGCGCTGCGCGTGGCGCAATCACCGGCCGCCCGCTGCGTGAGTCAAGAGCTGCAGAAGCTGCAGCACGGCGCATCGGGAGCGTGTGACCAGTTAAGTAAACCTTTTTCTTATTTTACCATCCCCTAAGCCTGCCTGTATTCCCCTAAGCTGCCCTTGTGATACCCCTAACCTGCCTGTATACCCTAACCTTCCTGTATACGCCCCTAACCTGCCTGTATACCCCCTAAGCCTGCCTGAATACACCCTAAGCCTGCCTATATAGCCCCTAAGCCTGCCTTCATATCCCTAAGCCTGCTATATACCCCCCTACAGCCTGGCCTGTAAATACCCCGAACCTGCCTATATACCCCCCTACAGCCTCCTAATATACCCCTAGCCGCCTATATACCCCAAGCGCTGCCTGTATATATCTAAGCCTCCTGTATACCCCTAAGCCGGCTGAATATAGCCTGAACCAGCCTGTATACCCCCTACGCCTGCCTGTATATATCCTAAGCCTGCCTATATACCCCCTAAGCCTGCCTATATACTCCCTAAGCCTGCCTATATACCCCCTAAGCCTGCCTATATACTCCAAAGCCTGCCTATATACTCCCAAGCCTGCCTACATAGCCCCCCAGCCTGCCTACATAGCCCCCCCAGCCTGCCTAAATAGCCCCCCAGCCTGCCTGCATAGAACCCAGCTGCCTGCATAGCCCTTCTCAGCCTGCCTGCATAACCCCCAGCCTCCTATAACCCCCCAGCCTCCTATGATACCCCCCAGCCTGCCTGCATGACCCCCAGCCTACCTATCATGCGCCCCACAGCTACTTAGTCCCCCCCAAGCCAGCTACATATACCCCCCAAGCCTGCCTGAGATATCTCCCCGCCAAGCCTCCTATATACGGGCCCCCCCCCCCAAGCCTGCCTAACGATAGTCCCCCAACCTGCCTACAGTACCCCCCACTTAAGCCTGCCTAATAGTACCCCCTAAAAGCGCTGCCCTAAATAGCCTAATTCTGCCTGCCTGAATAGCCGATAGCCCCGTAACCTGTCTGCCTAATATTCCCCCCTATAGCCCCCTAAAGCTTGCCTACCTAATAGCCCCCGTCCTCTGTTTACTTACCTTTACTACCTAAACCGCGTACCTATATGGCGCCCCTAAAGCCCACCCTAGACCCTGTCTAACCTAGTACTGGCTCCCTATACCTACCTAAACACTCCTGCCCAATAGTGGGGACTCAATTGCCTAACGCTAAGTACCTGGCCTACTGGGGCCCCATATAGCCATGGGCAGGTGCTGGAAAAAGTCAGATCTAAAAGATGGGTCTAAAACTCGAGGACAATGGTCGGGAATGTCACCATATGGAGGCGACTGCCCGATAGCAGACAAAGGGAAATCAATGACTTTGTCAGAGAGACGTCCGCTTTGAGTCACAGATTAACTACACTTTAATCAATTGCATAGTCTGTGTACACTGATATCTACCACTATATGTTCAATGATGGTGTAATATACAGTCTTACAGAGCCTTGTACACTGGTTCTACCACGTATATATCACAGTATGAGGTAATATTACATCTTCGAGAGCCTGTTTACACTTGTATATACAGTACCACTATAATGTCACTATATGCGTAAACTATTAGTGTTTTGTGTACTGATCAGTAATAGATGTAGGATATTATTCAGTCACTTTGTGGTCAGTGTTCTGCGGTATAATCAGGTATCCTATAATAGTATTGTCATGTTGGCTAGTATAGTGGGATTTGTTTGGTAGCATATGGATGGGGATTAGTATGGTGAGGAGCTTTTGCCCCTTGTATTATCTACATTATCGAACACATTCCAGTAAATTTACGTGTCAGGAGTGTTGAGGAAGGTAGGGGCCCGACCCAAATATTCTTTGCCCTGCTTCTCTAGTTACGCCCCTGTATATATGCAAACCAAATCAGACATTACATGGTAAAAAAAAACTAAACAACAGTTTGAACTACTGAAGTTAAGGCACTGCTCACAAGAGCTTACAATCTAAAAGGAAGTAGAATTAAAATAAAAGATAATTGATTGTATCTCTTCCACCTCCTGCTTGGGTGGGATGTTTCACTTTTGGAATGGGGCAAGATATGTACAGTAACAGATAATCTTCTCAATGATGTTATAACACAGTAATAAATAACATAAATACAGGTGTAATAGTACAGAAATAATACACAATAAAATATCATAATACAGGTATAACAGGCATATAAATGCTGGTAAACTGCAAACATAGGGCGACATGCATGAATGGGGCTGCGCCAGTATTCTGGGGTCCTTTTAGCCCAAAAACTGGCGCAACCCTGTTCTCTGGATTCAGGTGCACTCCAAAATTAGGCACATTATTGGATGCCTGCTACACTTTGAAATGCGCAGGAGGACAGCAAAACTGGGCGCATTACTGCTGGAACAGGCAGGCCAAGTTAAAAGTGGTGTACCTGAGCCTAGTTTGTTGTTTTGGAGCTAGAAAGCGCCTAATCTGTGACCCACAGTAGAACAGGTTAATAAATTCAGGCGCATACTACACTACTAATGCACAGAAAAAAATTGTCGTTATATAGGAATGGTGCAATAATGTCACAACAAAGGAATAATAAGAAAGTACTGTACAGAGGCAGTCACAAATGTGACTTACATATGACTTACCTAGTACTTTAAGTGGTTGTCTCACTACAAAGATTAGCTTTCAACATGTAGGGAACAGTAAACTATGACATTTTCCAAATATATTGCTTTGTTTATTTTTCTTTGTTGCGGAGATAAAAGTGATTTTATTAGCTCTGAGTACACTCAGGTTTCTGTAGTTTAACAACATTCTCTGTCCTGCTCTCCCCTGCTGTTTGTCCTATCTGACAGTAGGGATGACGTCATTACACAGGTAACACACAGGAACACAGAACTGCTGGCAGCTTGAGTGCTTGACTGTTATCTGACCTTACAAACAAAGGAGACTCATTACTACTGTTTAGTTCTGAAGCTTCTCTGGGCTTGAGAGCAGGAGATTTTTTTATCTAATCTCAGAGTAATTAGCAGACCTTTGAATACCGGAGCTGATATGCTAATTACCCACAGCCTGACTAGGAAGAGACAGGATGCATGAATGACAGCTGCTTTGTGAAACAGTGAGGTGAGACAACCCCTTTAAAGGGACTTTCTCACTATGCTGTTTCCTAGAGCCATAGCCAGCTTCAAACTCGCACTTCCTGGTCAGGCTGTGGGTGCTTTGATAACAGTGATTGACGTATCATCTCTGCTGTTCCTAGCTATTTCTGGTATTGTTATATGACTGTAAGGGCTTGATCCCACGGCACAGTTTTTCAGCCGGTTCTCGGTTTTGAAAACTGGCTGCAAACCAGCTGAAAAATTTTACATGGACCTTATTGGAAAATCCGTGCAGTGGTCCCCACTGTATGGATTTTCTGCCCCGCGGTTTTTCAGACTGCTTGCGGTCCAAAAAACATAGAACATGTTCATTCTTCCGTCCGGTTTTCGGACGGAATATGAACATGTCTATGTGAAGAGCGGGGGCTTTTCTCCGCAAACTGCAGAGAAAAGCCGTCCCCTGGTGGCCGTGTGCACGGCACGAAAACAGGACAAATACCGGTCAGATAAACTGATCGGTATTTATCCTGTGCCGTGTGAACGGCCCCTAAGAGGTTTATATAGTGTACTATATGAGGCTACAGAGTTGTAAAGAGTGAAAGCTTCTCATTAAGTTAAGTAAATAGACTCCACTTCTAGAGATAACACTCTGCAGGGAGTGACTCACCATGGTTGGAATTGACTGACAGTAGCTTTAATAAATCAAATAAGAGACAGAAGAGAGAGAGGTTAGGAAAGGTGGTCAGTAACCTAGAGAAACGTGTGGACTCTAAGAGAAGATAAAATCGTCTTTATCTTCTGACCAAAGCAAAACCAAAAGAGCAGTGTATTTAGTAATGTTTTGCCATGTTTTATCAATACTTCAGGATACGGCTTTAAGGAAGACCAGTCAATAAGGATATAACACAGCTTTATTTTTACAATAGTCCAATAATAAATCAAGTATGATAAATTTATAACATAAATTGATTACAGAAAATAGTGAGATATTTTTACAGTTTGTAAGAGAAAAATGGTTATTTACAAAAGTTTTAAGTGCTTCCAAAACATCACCTGCAGAGTGTTGCATCATCATCGCATCCACACATCAGCCATTGAGAAGATACAAAATGGCGAAAGACCGAGAAACCCTCAGGGAACAAACATCACCGTATATAGACGTCTCTATCACAGGAAAGGAGGCTTCTGAGGCTTCATAGCCAATGTGACAGATTCACATATGATACTTAAACAAAATGGCGGACACGGCCTAATGCTGTGTCAGATTAAAAAACGCACAAGTGTTATTTGTCTATCCGACTTTCACAGAGTGGCCGACTCCGGAGTTCAAAGTACGATGCACAAAAAAACACCTCTCAGACTGATGACAACAACCAGCACAGCTTTAAATACACAAGGAGATGATCTAAGCACATACATTAAGCCAGGTTGTAAAATAAGTCAGACTTTGTGTAAACAGGCTTGTAACTTTGTACCCAAAAAACAAAGAGACCTTGTATCAATAAGACTGAAATCTAGAGATGTAAGCTTTGTATTATCATAGCTGATGATATAAATTTGATATAAAATAGACGTGATTCACTATAATTTGGCTCAATAGTCATTTATTTTGACTACCGTTACAAGTAATAGTCTTCATTTATCTTTCCCTACATGTTAAATGCTAATCATTGTGATGAGTAAACCCCTTAAAAAATTGTGTATTGTTGGACATGACAGAGCATGATATCAAAGCATGAGTCATGCCCCATTTACTTTAGCCCCAGGCGTCTTGACTCCTCCATACTCTTTTAGCAACGTTGCATGCTATGCGCTGCAACCCCTTGTATCTCTACCACAAGACTCTAGTCCTCTATATGTGACCAGAAGAAGGCCAACCTGGACTTTCACCATTGCCATTTACGTTTTCTTACCTGATTGTTGCACCATGGAGAGTTACTATACCTGCTGATCTACATGTCTGCTGTAAATAAATGATAAACACTTCATGAATTATAGACGAGGTGTGCTGTGCTGTGGATTTACTGAAGCCTTATATAGGAACAAAAAATCCTCCCACTGGGCCCCCACAGACTCACATAGCTAAGGTGTGCGGTACCAAAATATTTTTATGAGGGACAAAAAGTAAGGTAAAAATTTTTGAACAAAGGCACAGATTGCAAATTGTTTAGCCAAGCATGACATGTCTTCACAGGTTGGCAATGATTTTAAAAGATGGGGAAGGTTGTCCTGATTAATAGGTCTGGTATTAGCCTCAGATAAAGAATGGGACAAAGGGTCAAGGTAAGGCGAATCGCATCTAGATCGAGTAAAGATGTTGGTCTGCCAAGCTGATGTCCAATTAGAGATGGTCATCAAATAAAAGAAGCCAACAAAAGAATTTCATCATACCAACAATAAGAAAAAATAAAAAGGTGTAGTAATACATTGTTTTGGACTTTGTGCACCACAAACTACATTTCACTTGTAGCTGTACTATGTATCATATCTGTAATTGAATACATATACACACTTTTGTACATAGTTTTTTGCTTTGAAAATATATTGTAATTTATATGTCTTCTGACGTTTATTTCTGTCTTTGCCAGATGCTGGACAGTATAATCAACTGCAACATATTGTCATCTTTACAGGTAAATATTAGTATTGTATTAATAGTGACGTCAGATTGTAAGAGTACCTTCTTTTATATTCTCCACATATATTGGGGAACGTTTATTACTTTTTGACACTTTTTTTTACAGGTGAAGAGGGCATAATTTGTAAGACATGCACCATATTCACTAAAATTACACACATGCATTCTCAAATCTGGTGCAAGTAATGGCAAAAAAAATATATAGAGGTATAAGCCTTAGAGCTTTGCAAAATTTGGAAATAATTGTCCTGATAAGTACAACCTCAATTCCAAAAAAGTTGGGACACTAAACAAATTGTGAATAAAAACTGAATGCAATGATGTGGAGGTGCCAACATCTAATATTTTATTCAGAATAGAACAAGATGACAGATCAAAAGTTTAATCTGAGTAAATGTAACATTTTAAAGGAAAAAGATATTGATTCAAAATTTCACAGTGTCTACAAATGCCCAAAAAGTTGGGACAAGTAGCAATAAGTGGCTGGAAAAATGACATTGAGCGTATAACGAACAGCTGGAAGACCAATCAACACTAATTAGGCGAATTGACAACATGATTGGGTATAAAAAGAGCTACTCAAAGTGTCAGTGTCTCTCTGAAGCCAAGATGGTAAGAGGATCACGAATTCCACCATTGTTGCGCAGAAAGATAGTGCAGCAATACCAGGATGGTGTTACCCAGCGTAAAATAGCAAAGACTTTAAAGTTATCATCATCAACCATACATAACATCATCAAAAGATTCAGAGAATCTGGAACAATTGCTGTGCGTAAGGGTCAAGGTCGTAAAACTCTACTGGATGCTCGTGATCTCCAGGCCCTTAAACGTCACTGTACCTCAAACAGGAATGCCACTGTCAAGGAAATAACAGAATGGGCTCAGGAATACTTCCAGAAAGCATTGTCAGTGAACAAAATCCACTGAGCCATCCGCCGTTGCCAGCTGAAACTCTACAGTGCAAAGAGGAAGCCATTTCTAAGCAAGCTCCACAAGCTCAGCCGTTTGCACTGGGCCATGGGTCATTTAAAATGGAGTGTGGCAAAATGGAAAACTGTTCTGTGGTCAGATGAGTCATGATTTGAAGTTCTCTATGGAACAGTGGGACGCCATGGCGTCCGGACCAGAGAGGACAAGGACAACCCAAGTTGTTATCAACGCTCCGTTCAGAACCCTGCATCTCTGATGGTATGGGGTTGCATGAGTGCTTGTGGCATGGGCAGCTTGCATGTCTGGAAAGGCACCATTAATGCAGAGAGCTAAGTTCAGGTTCTAGAACAACATATGCTCCCATCTAGACGTCATCTCTTTCAGGGAAGACCCTGCATTTTTCAACAAGATAATGCCAGACCACATTCTGCAGCAATCACAACATCATGGCTACGTAGGAGAAGGATCCGGGTACTGAAATGGCCGCCTGCAGTCCAGATCTTTCACCTATAGAGAACATGTGGCGCATCATAAAAAGGAAGGTGCGACAAAGAAGGCCCAAGACGATTGAACAGTTAAAGGCCTGTATTAGACATGAATGGGAGAGCATTCCTATTTCTAATCTTGGGAAACTGGTCTCCTCTGTCCCCAGACGTCTGTTGACTGTTGTAAGAAGAAGGGGGGATGCCACACCGTGGTAAAAACGGCATGGTCCCAACTTTTTGGGATTTGTTGACGCCATGAAATTTTGAAACAACATATTTTTCACTTAAAATGATACATTCTCTCAGTTTCAACTTTTGATCTGTTATTTGTGTTCTAATTTGAAAATAATATTAGATGTTGGCACCTCCACATCATTGCATTCAGTTTTTATTCACAATTTGGTTAGTGTCCCAACTTTTTGGAATTGAGGTTGTATGTGTGAATGTTTCGATCAAACTCTAGGGCTATGTCTACACAGCACAAAAATCGCGTAAAAAATCTGGTAGAATATACAACATGTTGATTATTCCACTGGATTCTGCTCGGATTTGCTGTCAGCCCCGTAGTCGACGGCAAATCTGAAAACCTACCATGGCGTTCGCGCAGATCTGCGATTTTGCATATTTCGGCAGATTTTTAATGCGGCAGTTAAAAACACGTGGTGTATAGACTACAGAAGGTGTCCAGGGGCCCGCGGCCCCGGCTACACGTGATGCCGACCGCCCACAGACTTTAGTCCGGGCAGTCGGCATCTGCTGTAATCCGGCCGCACAGAGGTAGCAGCTGCACTCAGCGTGCAGCTGCATCACTATAGAGAAAGCAGGGGCAGTGCATTACCGTCCCTGCTTTCCCTATCGCTGTAGATACAGCGCTCACTGAGTGCCGCATCTACAGATCAGCAGCGTAGGGAGTGTGATGAAGCAGTGTCGTTACATCCCCTGCGCCGCGGGAACTCGCCGGATGACGGAGGCAGCAGCTCTGCAGGTGATCCGGGAAAGGTGAGTAACTTTCTTCTTTTTTTTTTTTCTTTTTTTACTAGCCTGGCCAACTACTGGGGCCATATATCTATTAATTATCACTACAGGGGCCATATATCTATTAATTATCACTACAGGGGCCATATATCTATTAATTATCACTACAGGGGCCATATATCTATTAATTATCACTACTGGGGCATATATCTATTAATTATCATACTGGGCCATATATCTATTAATTATCACTACTGGGGCATATATCTATTAATTATCACTACTGGGGCCATATATCTATTTATTATCACTACAGGGGCCATATATCTATTTAATATCACTACTGGGGCATATATCTATTTATTATCACTACTGGGGGCCATATATTTATTTATTATTACTACTGGGGCCATATATTTATTATCACTACTGGGGGCCATATATTTATTTATTATAACTACTGGGGCTATATATTTATTATCACTACAGGGGCCATATATATATTAATTAACACTACAGGGGCCATATATCTATTAATTATCACTACTGGGGCATATATCTATTAATTATCACTACTGGGGCCATATATCTATTAATTATCACTACTGGGGCATATATCTATTAATTATCACTACTGGGGCCATATATCTATTTATTATCACTACAGGGGCCATATATCTATTTAATATCACTACTGGGGCATATATCTATTTATTATCACTACTGAGGGCCATATATTTATTTATTATTACTACTGGGTCCATATATTTATTATCACTACTGGGGGCCATATATTTATTTATTATTACTACTGGGGCTATATATTTATTATCACTACTGGGGGCCATATATTTATTATCACTACTAGGGCACATATCTATTTATTATCACTACTGGGGCATATATCTATTTATTATCACTACTGGGGCCATATATCTATTAATTATCACTACTGGGGAATATATCTATTAATTATCACTACTGGGGCCATATATCTATTTATTATCACTACAGGGGCCATATATCTATTTAATATCACTACTGGGGCATATATCTATTTATTATCACTACTGAGGGCCATATATTTATTTATTTATTTATTATTACTACTGAGGGCCATATATTTATTATCACTACTGGGGGCCATATATTTATTTATTATTACTACTGGGGCTATATATTTATTATCACTACTGGGGGCCATATATTTATTATCACTACTGGGGCATATATCTATTTATTATCACTACTGGGGCCATATATCTATTAATTATCACTACTGGGGCATATATCTATTAATTATCACTGCTGGGGCTATATATCTATTAATTATCACTACTGGGGCCATATATCTATTAATTATCACTACTGCGGGCCATATATTTATTTTTTATCACTACTGGGGCCATATATTTATTATCACTACTGCGGGCCATATATTTATTTATTATTACTACTGGGGCCATATATTTATTATCACTACTGGGGCATATATCTATTTATTATCACTACTGGGGGCCATATATTTATTTATTATTACTCCTGGGTCCATATATTTATTATCACTCCCGGGGGCCATATATCTATTTATTATCAATTCTGGGGCCATATATTTATTTATTATTACTACTGGGGCCATATATTTATTTATTATCACTACAGGGGCCATATATTTATTTATTATTACTACAGGGGCCATATATCTAATGACTACAGGGGGCATATATATATCATTACTACAGGGGTCATATATATATCATTACTACAGGGATCATATATTTATCCATCATCACTACAGGGGGCATATATCTGTCTCTAATGACTACAGGGGCATATATCTATTTATTATCACTACTGGGGCATTTATCTATTTATTATCACTACTGGGGGCCATATATTTATTAATTATCACTACTGGGGCCATATATCTATTAATTATCACTACTGGGGCCATATATTTATTTATTATTACTACTGGGGCCATATATTTATTTATTATCACTACAGGGGCCATATATCTAATGACTACAGGGGGCATATATATATCATTACTACAGGGGGCATATATCTATCTCTAATGACTACAGGGGCATATATCTCTATAATGACAGAGCTGATTACATGTGTATATTATATACATGTATAATACTGATCAATATTACTGCAGACTGATTGTCAGCTCTGTGGGTCAGCATTATTAGTATAATACTGACCCACAGAGCTGACAATCAGTCTGCAGTTATATAATACTGGTTACCCCATACCATACCCCTAAATGATATAGTATACACTTTATTGTGGGTTTTTTTGTGTGTGATTCTAAACATCCAACCCCCTCCATAACCCCGCCCATAACAACCACTCCCATGATAACCCCGCCCCCACTGGGCCGTGGAAAAATTGTTGTGCATCAAACCGGTCCCTGGTGGAAAAAAGGTTGAGGACCGCTGGACTACAGCACAGGTTTTTCATTTTTTTTCATTGCTGTCTATGCAGCACAGTGTACTGTTGGATTCTTGGAGGTTTCAAAATACTGAAACCGCCGAAAATCCGACGGTATTTCTATTTAAAAAATGTTGGAGCTGTGGCATTTTAAGAAATAGTTTTTTATAGTGCATGCCTGACCCCAACTAAGGGGATATTCACATGATACTCTACTGAAAAACATTCTGAGAAATACACAACAGAGATGTGGCACAACCTTTCAATAAATTAAACCCTCTGTGGGACGAAAGAGAAACAAACCAAAGTGATAGCTATACTATACTGTATAATTGTAGGTATTTGTCACACGGCGTGTTGGGTCCGTGTGTACATACGTTCTTAGATGTGTGTTTGGGTCCATCTAGATGGACCCAAACACGCATCTAACAATGACCAGTGGGATTTTACACTGCTCGCAGTGTAAAACACGCATCGGCGTTCAGACGAGTGATCTCCAATGCATGTTTTATTGTGTGTTTCGGATCCGTTCCAAGAATTGACATGTCAATTCTTGATCTGAAAGACGTAGCTGCGTGTTGGATACATGTTGGATCCGTTTAGGATCTGATCGCCGCTGTGTTTTTGGATGCGATTTTCGGATTCAAAATGGATCCAAAATCGGATCCAAAAATACTGTGTGAACAAGCCTTTACACTATAACAAGTACATATAGTATTATATTCTCTGTTTTATATTCCAGCTGCATTAAATTGCCTTAGACCATGTATACACAGGACTGGTAAAAGGGCAGCTTATCTATGGATTCAGTATTTACAGTGACTAGAGATGGGCGAATTGATTCTAACGAAGTGGAATTCATTTAGAATTTCAGGAAAACTTCGGTTCGGAACGAAGTCGAACTTTGGGGTACTTCGGGTGAACGAAGTGTGCTTTTGATTGATAAAATGGCTGCGAGCACATGGCGCTACATGGGGCAAAGCACTCTGGGAGGAAGAAGGGCATAGCCTGCATGACATGTGCAGAGATGAAGCCAATCAGAGACCGGCGGGATTCTATGACGTCACCGCACTATATAAGTCCGGGCGCGACGCCGGGAGCTCACACTCCTCTCACTGTGCTCATCAGGGAAGGTGCTGCCGCGACTGATAGCTCTTACTGAAGAATTGATTTTTATATAGCGATTTCTGTGGGGTGTCTCAGCTTGTCTCAGAGACTGTTCTCTTAATGTTCTATTTCTAATTTTTTGGGGTATTGGATCTGAAATCCAGTGTGCGTCCACTGCAGCTGCATATACATTCAATATCCAAGTGGGATCTAAGCCAGTTCCTGTTGTATTCATTTAAAGAAACAGCGTTTTTACAATACAAATACCACTTCATTTTTGGCTGCTCAATTCTATTGCGCAATTTACATCCAGGGGTTAATTAAGCGTTGTTTTGCTGGTGTGCTGACCCCAAGAAACCGTCTTTTTCAACGCCAAAATATATACATTTTTCCTGTAGCCTAATTCACAAGCAAAGGTTAATTACAACTGTATCTCTTGTTGTGTGGCGTAAAAAACACACAATTGTAACACGCTACAAAGCTATAGTTTGTGCCCAGGCTCAATTCTGTGGCGCAATTTACATCCAGGGGTTAATTAGCGTTGGTTTTGCTGGTTTGTGCTTGACAAAATTAATCCGTCTTTTTCAACGCCAAAATGATATACATTTTCCATGTAGCTAATTCTTGTGCCGATGGTTAATTAAGCTCCTGTTTGTGCTTTTACATTTGTAAAAACACACAGTGTTTTTAAACGACAATACATAGTAAATTTTTCCTGGCCATTTGTGGAGAGCAATTTATATTCCAGGTTACCCAAGCTTGTTTACTGGGTCAATTGGTGTCAAAAAACAGGTGTTATTTTTTATCATATACAGATATCTTCTTCAAAACAGTGTCTGTACATTTTAGAACAAAAAACAGTATGTCAGACAGAGATGGTGGCAGCTCTGCACTTGCGAGTGGCTAGTGGCCAAACATTCCTGAACAGGCAGGTCGCTGCACAGCAAGGGGACGTCGCAGCAGGGTCAATCGATGAGGCCACAACTGCCGCTGTATCTAGCGGCCGTGTTATTTGTTCATGCAACCCAGGGTTCTTGATTGGTTGACTAGGTCATCCTCTTCCCCCAGTTGGACATCTGACAACCCCAGCAAGAGTCGGTGGTGAACATCAGACACAACCATTAGTTGGCATGGGCCCGGGAGGGGGTCAGCGGCCTCACCTGTCCTTAGCCGCTCTGTCCCATCGGTTCCCTCAGCAGAGATCTACTATGTGGTCTGGACTCAGCGCCACTATATAGCGAGGATGAACAATTTGAGGAGGGCAGTCAGCAAGCTACTTGGCAGCGAAGACAATGAGGGGCCAATATCGCTGTTTTGCAGTAGGCGGCATAGTATAGATGTGGGTGGAGTGGATGGGAGGTCATGTATGTGAAGAGGTCAGCCTCGGCATACCTAGACCGGTGATGGAGGACAGATGTGGAGAGAACACAAATAGATGATGATGTTGCCGGACCGACTTGGGAGCGGGTGAGGCAAGGCTTCTTTATCGTCTCAGGAGGAAGTGGGCGTCAACTTGTGAGTCAGGCAGCAGCGGCAGCAGCAAGTGGGTCGTGTGGCCGTGAGTCTGCAGGATAGCAGCAGTGTGAGGTCGGGAGCCAAGCGGCACAACGGTGGTGTAAAAAAAAACCCGCTTCGCAGGTCCAAGAAAGTAGCGGCACAGGGGCTCAGCGAGCAGGGCGGCAGTAGTCACTCAGTGCGGAGCGTGTTGGCGGTTAAAATCCGATTATAGGCGGGTGTGGCAGTTCTTTGCTAGACACCGGGAGGAGCGAATATGGGTATATGTAGATTCGGTGGGCATGAATGCCAGGAAGTGAAAGCTGTGGCAGGAAATATCGTTGGCCAGTGCTCGGCCCTGCGTCCAACACATGCAGCGTCACATCCTGGTGGACTGGGTGAAACGTGGCTCAGTTGTGGTGGTCCTTCCTCCGCCGCAGCTACAGCTGCAGCAAGCAGCGCCAGTGGCACGCATGCATTGCAGCCGAGTCAAGGCTCCACCACCTCTGCAGATGGGGAGTGTTTCTCTTTGACATCATCTTCCCGGTCCAGATCTCCTGCTCCTCGGCTACTTCATGGCGCCAGGCAGTTCGTTCAGCGAGGGCGGTTGCAAAGAGACCATCAGTAACATGCGTCCAACCATCCTAGGTGCAGCAGCTGCCGTGCTCCTGTCAAGTTGTTGGTATTGCAGTCCCTCCCTTTCGACAAATTGGTGGACTCTGGCACCATTCAGAGAAACTAATGGCTTGTGCCGAGAGAGATGGAGGAGTTTTCACATGCCGTAATTTCTTTTCCAAAAAGGCAGCTGTAACAGCACTTATAAATTTGTAGAAAACAGTAGGTGGGTCTGTCCTTTGAGCTTCTCGGTTTGTTCCAAGGTGCCATGGCAGCGCGGACCATGGAGCTGTAAATGACGGTCAGGGCCAAGTACATGTCCTTTACGGCCCACTGGGTGAATGTGCTTCCAGCACAGGGCACACAACAACCTTGGACTGGAGACGCCGGCTTTCTCTCCACGTTGTCTAAACTGCTGCACCTGCGACATTGTCAGCCTCTCCACCTCACCACCATCTCAGCTCCACATAGTATGCTCCAATCATACCACATGTGTAGGGCACTGACGGTTTGTTCACAGCTGTTCTACACTGGGCTTGCCTCGGCGAACGAAGGCACACAGGGGAGGAACTGCTCCGCGTAATGTGTTCAGGCAAGAATTCGATGTGTGCTTTCTCGCGCCAATGCAATTCGGGAACCATGGTGTCGGGACAATGGGAGTTATTGGTGTTCCGCGCTTGCACCGAGGAGGGATGGTCTTGCGCCCTGCATGGAGCATTTGGGGTCTGTCACATGTGTTCATTCTGGTTGTGAAAAGGTTCTGTAGGTCTTCCGCGATCTTAGAACATTTATGAAAATGGCCAGGAAATGTGCATGCACTTTATCAATTAGTACAAATCCATGAACACCCTACTCGTGTTGCAGCGGCAGAACGGCCTACCCCAACACACTCTGATATGCGAGTTTCCACACCCGGCCCTGGAATTCAGCCTGCACAATGTTGGACCGACTGTATGAACAGAGAAGAAGGCAATTACGATTTTTTGAAGATCCAGGCAGACAGAAGTACTCCCTGTGTAACTTTGATGTCAGCCAGTGGCAGCTATGCGTACACCTGCCGTTTGTTGAGGCCATTCCGATGGGAATGGTGACGTTATTGTTTCAGTCTCCAGGGACTACGGGATGAATAACATCCATTCACTGCTTCATGTCCTGGAAACAGATACTGAAAAATATCTGTTGGGCAGGGGAATGGAGACGTGGCGACTACATCTCGTGGCCACATTGAAGTCTGGTGGGGACTGAATGGAGGAGGTGGAGGAGGAGGGTCATTGGAGCAGAAGCATTGTTCTGGTGAAATGAGTGGATTTTCTACCCAGGTGACACTGAGGAGGAGAAGGAGCAGTGGTGAGGTGGATGGAGGATGAGGGAAGACGAGGCAGATGACCCCAAGCTCCGTGAGTATACAGTGGAAATGGAGGAAGGGAGCCCTCGGAGTCACTTGTGCAGATGGCCCGCAGCATCTTATTTGCCTGGCTAGTGACGCCGAATATTCTGCATCCGGCAGAGGGATGATTCTGGCTCTCCACCCTCTTGGACCCTCGCTAGTGGTCCAAATTGGGAGCCTTTTTTCCCAAGCTGATTGAGAGGGAAGACAAACTCAAATACTTCTAGGGGAAATCCTCCGTAATCAGTATGGCTGCTGCCTATGTGCGGCATCGGTCCCTACTCTGACAGGTCTGACCGGGGGGTTCTCAGCCGCTCATGTTACTACTGCCGCGGCCTGGCTGGGGGAAAGGTGGGGGAGGTAGGAGCAGAGTATCAGTCCATCAGTAGTAACTATGTTCTGGAGTCATGATGTGGCAGCTTCCTTCACCCGCTAGGGAGGTGGGGCAGTCGCCAGCAGCGAGCGCCAGACAGGACCTGGAGCAGTCACTGTTCAAACAGGTTGTTGCCTACTTGGACAGACTCTGCCACCTCAGGTTAGAAGATCTGATGGATACTCGGGCAGCAAAACTGGATGTAGTGGCACTAAACTTGCCGAGTTTGCAGTGGAGAAGCTATCCTGCCCGGCAGTAGTGTGGATCACGAGCGGGTGTCAGTGCGGCGGGGGGCATGTTACCCCAAGGAGAACCCGTTGTCCTCGCGGAAATGTGGAACGACTGACATTTGTAAGATGAATCAAGGCGTTTGGCATCGGCCAGGATTTCCACACACAATGCTTAGGCGTCAGTCTGGTTCAAACTACCTGCCTCACCACTATTCTGATGCCGCCACCCGCTGATGCCTCTCATTATGCTTGCCTAGTTTCTCAATCTGCCTCCTACATCTTTTCCAGGGATGGTATTGCACTGACACCTCAACACTCTGTCATTGTGCCACTCTCATGACCTCATGCTGCTGTGCTGTTAGCTGTTGCCGTGAACATCACACTGATGTCATTGTGCCACTGTCTGCCTCATGATGCTGCTGTGGCTGCTGCCATGTCCTCCACACTGTGTCATTGTGCCACTGCCTGACCTCATGTGCTGCCGCAGTGTCCTCCGTCTCAGGCATTGGTGCCACTCTGTGGCTTCTCCTGTTTTGCCACTCCAGATGGTCATTGTGCCACTGCCTGATATCAGGCTGCTGCACGCACAGTGACCTCACACTGTGTGATTGTGCCACTTGTGCCTAATACATTTTTGCCGCATCAAGAATGTCATTGTGCCAATGCCTGACCTCATTACTGCTGCGCCCGTGACCTCCGCTCTCAGTCATTTGTGCCTATCTGGGGCCTATATACTGTTTTGCCGCCTCCAGATTCGTACATTGTGCCACTGCCTGACCTCATACTGTGCCGCGTGACCTGTCCGCTCTCAGTCATTGTGCCACTATGTGGCTTATTCGTGTTTTGCACCACCGATGTCATTAGTTGCCACTGCTTGACCTCATTGCTGCTGTGGTGCTGCAGTCTCCTCCAAACTCTGTCACTAATGTTGCCACCTGAGATCTTGCTTGTTTTTTTCTGCTTTCGCTGGCATGACTTTATCAGGCTTACATTCGCCGCTTCAGTTTTTGGTCAGTTTTGCCATTTTTAAGTGCCCAGGGAATTTTATAGTGAAGCGATTCTAAGAGCGGCGGCTGTAAATCTGCGTGTCATACTAAAACCAACAAACATTTTTATGAAGACCAAACCAAATCCCTTGCATATTTAAGCATGGCACAATGTTCTACAAGCACCCTGCAGGCTTGTGCAGCCTGGAAATAGCTGCTTTTTAACGCGATTCGTGCCGAAGTAATTCGGACCGAATTTATTTTTGTCGGAAAATTCGGCGAAGTGACCAAATCTAATTTTTGAGAAATTCGCCTATCTCTAACAGTGACTGTAAAAACATCCCCACAGACCCAATAGAAAATCCGGGCTGAAATGGCGGATTATAGTACTGTTCTATGACATGGGGCACCCGATATCCAATTACCGTGCCAAAAAAACAAAAACCGACTCTAAAATACTGATCAGATTCTAAGTATTGTCCGAACAGTATTTTACAGTTTGCCGTGTGGACCTGGCTTTAAATTGTCTAGTAGCTCCACCTTTATTTACTACAAACATAACATGAATTAGAAAATATTAATGCTACCGACAATCCTTCGTATGAATACTTTACATAGCAACAGTAGTTTAACCTATAACCCTACAGTGTTGGTCCAGAAGAAGGCAAAACCCCCTATGAGGCAAATGCCAATTGTCCTTAAGAAAAGGAAAAATTCCTACATGATTCCAAAAGCCTTGCAGGAACTGGTGAATACCAGGGCTCCTTAGAATCCACTCCCTGGTGTGGTCAGTGTCACCTCTTTTGATGACCCAGCGGATCCAACACCCACCTGTGACATATTTTTCCACAGTCCCATCATTCTGAATTTTTGCACCAATTATTAATGTGGCATACTATGAAATGCCTTTGAGACATATAAATAGACAACATCCAGAGTCTTACTCAGGTCCAGTTTGGAGCTTACCTACTCATAGAAGCTGATCAAATTAGATTAATAGGATCGTTCTCTCATAAAGCCATACTGATGCCGTGTTAATAGGTCATTTGTTACTCCAGGATAGCATTTCTTTAAAGATTTTCAAATATTTACCACACAATGGAAGTTGGGCTTATAGGCCTATAGTTTCTGAGATTACTTTTAGAATATTGGAACCACATTTGCTATGAACTAGTCCCGTAAAACATACCCTGTCATTATAGAATCTTAAATATTAAAAATAAAGGTCTGTCTATACCGTACTTAGTTCCTGCAGAACTCTGACTGATTGCCATCCAGAATTGGTGATTTGATTATTTTAAGGCTTTTAGAGTGAGGCACTTTCCTGTAGAGTTGCTTGATTACGGTGATACACTGTACATATCCTTGATTGCATATGGTCCAGCAACAACAAAAAAATCCCAGAGAAGTATATGTGGTCTGATCTTAAAGGGTTATTCTCACCCCAATAATTAACTATAAACATGAAAGCAAAGGCAAATAAAGACTATTACCAAACTCATTGCTGTTCTGATTTTGCTTCCTTTCAGAGCTAGAACAGTTTTTGTCTCCTGCTTGTTTACACAAGCTTCACTGACCACTACTCTCATTGCTTCAGCTGCTCTGGCCAGAATGGTCGAGATGGTGACGTCACTTCCTGCTGTTTCCTATCAGCAGAAGAGGAGCTTGTTTATCTATGTTACTGACAGACTTTTACCCTTTAAAACTCTAAAGACTTGTGCACTGCTTTTATAGCCCTTCCATCATGATGGTCCCTCTAACAGGATCAGCTGGGACTAGCAAAGCTGATATGCCAATCACTGCTATAGAACCAACCACAGCCTGAAGAGGAAGTGGAAACCTTAAAATTACATGAAACAACGTAAAAGGAGCAGATAATTCAGATGAAGGTGTGTAACTTTCCATCAGCTCCTCAGGTCACTATAGCTACAGACCTGTTAGATCACTCCTTAGAGGCTGCTAGTGCTGATTGCTATAGCTACAGACCTGCTGTCCTCACTGCAGGACAGTAGTAGGTAGTAGAAGCCAGTAAAGCCGGTAAACATGCCTCTGAATTAAAAAATGAGAAAACAGGACTGAGGTCAGATGAATTGATGTAGAGAGACAACCCCTTTAAAGGGGTTTTGCCACAAAGTAAAACTGACATGGGAAGCATGCAAATTAAATAATAAACATTTTCACCATTCATCATTATTAAAAATTCTGCACCATTCATCTCCAAGGGATACGACCAGGGCTGAGAGCTCTTCAGTCCTGGCCAGACATGCTAAGGCATCACCTCTCCTCTCAGGCAGCTACTAAGTGTTCAAACCCAAGGTGCTGTCATTCTACTCCTGTCCTCTGTACTCTTTAGTAATTAGTCAAACAGTACAAATAATTTAAAAAAAAGAAACCTCACTGAGGTATTTGCATTGATAAAGAGAAAAAAAATCCACAGGTTTGAGTCCTGCAGGGATTTGAACCTAAGACCCTTGTGCTGTCAGGCAAAAACTTTACCTCTTAGCTACATTGTAGCTACTCACAGCTCTTTCCATAAACAGACCTTTCTTTAACTATAGAGAGGAAAGGCATGATGATGTCATTCTGCTGGGTCACATGATATGCAATTCAAACAAATCACATACACGCCCTTCTGAACACACTGAGCTGAAGAGCTGGATACAGGAGGTATGAAATGAGATTGTGGCAAACCCTCTTTAAGACATGTCAGCTTAGGTACATGCCCCCTCTGGCAGAGATTTAGTAGGGTCTGGAAAGACATACATTAATTGACATCAAATACAGACAAACACATCCATCCATTGGTATATATATACACACATGTATAGGTCAGTAACACACTGATGTCTGATTCATAATATATACATAACATAAACATATCTAAGCACCGATATCTACATAATATGGGCCACTGGAATGTACCCCTCACTACCCCCATTTAGAGTAAGGACCCACTTTATAGAGGTCGCCGTGAAGTGGCAAGTGGGCCTATACGTTTTGATCAAAAAATATACTAAGAACCTCCTATTCATTTTTGTAAAGTTTTGCTGAGAAGCTTTAGATCAACGTATAGTGTGAGGATGTGCATGCCTCTCCTTTCCAAGTTTGTACATAATATGTTATTTACCTGTAGCTTTGCTGAGTGTTCCAGAACAGATTTAAAGAAATTGTAGTGTTATATAGAGCTCTTTTATACAAGACCAAAAGTTGCTCTAAAATATGAATGATTTCCAGCACTCGTGCTCCAGTCAGTTGTATATCGTATAAAAAGCACTTTTATTGAAGATCAAATTAAAACATGATATAAAATCAAAGAAAAGCTATAAAGTTTACGCGTTTCAAGCACATCACATTGCTCTTAGTCGCAACAAACAAATAGCTACACCAACTTCAATATAAATCCTACCGGAGACTAATCAATACTAACATCTGTGCTTTAACTCCTTCCTAACCAAAAGGGAATAAGAAAACACATTTAACCATAGACATATGTTTAACAAAATGAATATAAATAAAAAGAAGACTCATTAACAAGGAAAAAAATGAACTTAATACAAGGTTGATTTATAGTTAAGACCTCTCGGAAATCTAGTATCCAAGGTGAGAATCCAATACGCCTCACGGTTAGTGAGTCCCTTTCTCCATCCCCGCCACTACGGGTTTGTTCACTTTTTCTATGGCTCTCACTTTGAAAGATTCTACGTTACTTTGATGGATCTCCTTAAAGTGTTTGGAAGCTCCAGATAAATTGTGTGCCTTAAGATTCTTAATATCATATAGGTGCTCTCTTATTCTAGTATGTAGGCTTCTGGTCGTTTATCCAATATATTATAAACTACACTGCTCACACCAAATCATGTATAGGAAACCGATTTCCGGCAATGGTTTATTGTGTGCATCCAGCTGCCATCCGTGACACGTGATTAATAATTTACCGGTTGGCGAGTTTACTCGCGCTAAGAGAAATTGCAGTAATTCAGAATCTTATGAGAAAGAAAAAATGATTATATCTAAAAGACTTAGAATTATAAACCGTGGGTAATACATAGAACCATCAGTAAGGTAACTAATAAAGATAGAATGGATTTGCTTTATAGTTCTAAGATTAATATACAAGATAAGAGAACTCCTCTATGTTTTTCAACACAATATAGTCGACATTTTTCGGATACTACTGCCATCATTCAGAAACATCTACCGCTTTTAAAAGTTGATCCCACATTACGTACTATCTTGAAGGATGGTTGTAAATTTGTTTCTACTAGACCTCGTACTGTGGGAAACAATGTTTCGCCGAGCATGTTTATGGATACTACTACACCTAAGAGAGATCGTTGGCTGGATTTCAAGGGCTCTTTTAGATGTGGTACCAGTAGGTGCAATCTTTGCAAGTTTATGATTAAACGTAACGAGTTTACATCATTTGTAACTGGCAAAACATATCCTATTACTACATTTCTTATTACCATAGCAATTATGTTATTTACATGATTTGGTGCGAACAGTGTAGAGTACAATATATTGGATGCACGACCAGAAGCCTACATACTAGAATAAGAGAGCACCTATTTGATATTAAGAATCTTAAGGCACACAATTTATCTGGAGCTTCCAAACACTTTAAGGAGATCCATCAAAGTAACGTAGAATCTTTCAAAGTGAGAGCCATAGAAAAAGTGAACAAACCCGTACGTGGCGGGGATTGGAGAAAATGACTCACTAACCGTGAGGCGTATTGGATTCTCACCTTGGATACTAGATTTCCGAGAGGTCTTAACTATAAATCAGACCTGTATTAAGTTCATTTTTTTCCTTGTTAATGAGTCTTCTTTTTATTTATATTCAGTTTGTTAAACATATGTCTATGGTTAAATGTGTTTTCTTCTTCCCTTTTGGTTAGGAAGGAGTTAAAGCACAGATGTTAGTATTGATTAGTCTCCAGTAGGATTTATATTGAAGTTGGTGTAGCTATTTGTTTGTTACGACTAAGAGCAATGTGATGTGCTTGAAACGCGTAAACGTTATAGCTTTTCTTTGATTTTATATCATGTTTTAATTTGATCTTCAATAAAAGTGCGTTTTATACGATATACAACTGACTGGAGCACAAGTGCTGGAAATATTTCCTATTATATTTCACCTGTGGGACCTCTACAGCCAGACGTCCATTTCCCTGTGCACCGTGTGTTGAAGGTTTTGATGTGGACCCCATACCAGCCCGAGATCCCCGGTGAGCGTTTATCTATGTTTTTTTCTTCATAGACTAAAGTTACTCTAAGTTTGTTATGTACAGTATATTAAAATGTTATTAATATCTACTTCCAGTACTGTAACCTGAACAGGAGTCCAAGGATTTACACGGTTATACATACCGGATTAACAGCAATCCCACTCTGGGAAAATCAAAGCTGAAATCGCATGATTGTCAGTGTTGATTTCCAAACGCTACATGTCTCTGTTGTGAAGCTTATAAAAGAGATGCTTTTGTTTCTTTCAGATGACACGGATCATTCTTCCTCAAATGGTACAAAGGTAATTTTAAATATTGTTTTTTTTCTTTTCTTTTTTTTTTTTTACGTGGGAACATATACAGGCTGTGAAAATAAAGAAAAACTGACTGACTGTGCTACATTCAAACTCAAGATTTCAATATTTCTCCTTAGGAAGAAAGGACTGATTATTAATATTTCCTCAGAGTTTGGAAATCGTCCTTATCCAATGGAACTTGTCTATAGTGCTTCCAAGGTATGGATAAAGCTTTCTGAAGAATCTGCTAGGGACAAACTCCAGATTAGTTTTATTTATCTAAAAGCGGTATTTTACGGGATGACATCACATGAGGAACAATAATCCAGGCCTCAAACCATCAGCCACATTTAGAGTATAACATTTGGGTTTCTACATTCTGAATTTACTGAAATTGTGACATTATCATTCTGGGTGAGGCAGCAGAAGCAGAAGGATGTCTGCAGAGGATAGCTCCTCAGCCTCCTGCATGCTGCTCATGTGTCTGCAGAGCTTCAGGCTGACTCCACAAGCTCCTTGCTCTGCTATAAGCAGTTACACAGTCAGCCTGAACTGATATAACACTTGTGAGGAATGTACACTGCCCCCCCATCCCACTCTGTTACCAGACAGCAGTCTGTCTTACTATGTTATATGTAGCAATGCACACTGCCCTCCTACCCTTCTCTCCCCCTGTTAACAGGTAGGAGCATTATAAGACTCTGTTATATGAGGGCATCATTGCCCAGATCATTCACCCTAGAGCTGGGCGATGAGTATAGAGACAGCAGCCGTTGGTTTCAGTATCGATTTTAACAGCTCAGAGGGGAGTAAACACAGAGTGTGCAGGCAGCCAATCATAGCGCATGGGGCGTGTCCAGGGTGTTTCCTGTCTGGGGGCGTATCCCAGCTGGCTGAATGAAATGTCAGCCAGCCACTCACCGTGCCGGGGGTGTGTTTAGGGGGCGGGATCCGGCCAGGGGGCGTGTCCCAACCAGCAGCAGCGGAAATAGAACACAGATGCATAGAAAAGCTCATATCTGCTAAACCAAGTGAGTGAGGTAATGCAACCCAATTTCAAAAGTGCTTATTTTTACTGTCCCCATAATCTGAGACATGATCTTTGTAGCGATACAACCCCTTTAAATGGGTATTGCAGCAGTGGCCGGGTGATGACTCACTCCCTGCTGTTTCTTATCTGACAGATGAAACCTTTTTTTACATTACTTACTGACAAGATTTAACGCTTTAGAGCTCTATAGTCTTTTGCACTGCTGTTTATAAACCTACAGCACTAATATCGTTCTAGAAGCCTCGGTTAATGTCAATCCCTGCGGTAGAACCACCCACAGCGTTACCAGGTAGTGAGAGTTTGAAGCTGGCTGTGGCTCTGTAAAATAGAATAGTGAGACAACACGTTCAAGACAGTCTGCTTGATATGAACACAAGTGCTTTGGCATTAATAGGTTTTTTTCACAAAGAATGTGTTACTCAAAACATAAAAAAATTACTCCTGCCACTAATTATAGTCTGCTCTGCTCGTGTACTGTAAGCTTTTGAGTGTTCCCTAAGCCATTTCTGTACATGTTTGACTAACATCCATATACTACAGCTGTGTCTAGAATTAAGGGGGGTGAGGTATTTAAAAGAAAAACATTTTTCGTGATCAGTGCTACAATGATGCTGCACAATGTACACATGCTGTATATGAGATAATTATGCATGGAAGAATTAGAGGGTGAATTACATATTATTCATTGGACAGGGTATAAGCACAACATGAAAATATAGCAAAAGAGGTACAGTACTTTTTTTCTGTTTCTGACAATTGCCCCCAAAAAGAAAATTTATGGAGCAGCCTCAGCAATACAAAAAAAAAATCACTTTTAGGTTGGAGAATTTCAAGAGGTAACACTTTCCTTTATGCCCAAAATATCCACCTTAAGGAAAGGGTTAACCAACTACGCTCACCTTCAGTTCTATGGCAAAGCAGAGGTAACATGGTAATATTCTTAATCAGTTATAGCAAATTCAGTTATAAGGGGATGGAGGAAATAATTCCAGAATTTTGATGTCATTTGCTCCATAAAGCTAGTGTCCATGCCTTTTACCACATGTATTATTTGTTTTAGACAATTTAATGCATGTTTTAATCTGACAAGGGAGCCTGGCTTGTGTCATGACATAGTATGCCAAAAAGTGGCACCAACATTTTGGCACAATTATGGTTGTTACTTTATACCACCCATTGGTTGGTTTTAGTAAGACAAGAGTTCTAAAGAGGTGACTGGCATAACATAAAAAAAAAAGTTCAAACTATAGGCACACACCTAAATAAATTACGTCAAGATACAATATTTTATTGAGTGAAAACAATACATATAAAATCAATTAAAAGGCCAAAAAAAAAGCTGGGGGGGGGACCAAAAACCCATGAGTTTAAAAAACAAGGAGATAAACATCTCCCCACATTTTTAATACAGTATGATGTAAAAGAAAACCAAAAAAGACCCACCAAATCGAAATACAGAAGATGCATATAGATTACAATAGATGTTAATACATTTACCAACAGATAATACAGTAAGAGGTTCAATTACCAAATATACTTATAAGATGCCAAAAAGGGATAAAAACCCACTCAAAAAAAAGCCCCAAAGATAACGCATGTGGGAGACAAAGCAGGTAGAATAGTGAAATGTCGATAAGACAGGGTATGGCCTGTGTTTTTAGTTTGAAGAAACTTTTTTGACATCTTATATGTGCATCGTTTGGACATTGAATCTATAATTGTATCATTTATTGCTAGATTTATTAACATCTATTTATTTTATCATTTTTATTTTTCCATGTTTGGGTTCCCTTTTACATGCAAAAAAAGGGGGGGCCCTTTACTCAGTTTAAATTTTTGGAGGGGTCAGGGGTTTTGTGTTGACCTTTTTGGCCTTTTTAAATTGATTTCATGTGCATTTTTTTTTTGCCCATAAAATGTTGTGTTTTGACATTATTTAGTTTTTTTTCTAACAATACAGTAAAATTACTGAACAGAATTTCCTCTGCATATGGTCACCTAAAAACAAAAGGAAAAGGGGCGGGACCAAGCGTATTGGGTCAGTGGCACCCCTAGGGCAGTTTTTTGGGGGCACAACCCCGGATAAAATGCGTGTCCCCCAAACCCCTCAGATGTGGGGTTTCCCCAGCCGCTGCTGGGGGCCCCTGGGCCCAGATCTTTTTAATGTTTGCATCCTCTGGACGCAAAAGCTAGGGTCATTCCCTAAATTCAGACAGGGAGGGAGACTGCCGTGGGGCCTGGCGTTAGGAGGGGGGAAGGGGGCGCTAGGCACGCTGGTCACACAATTAAGCTCCTGAATGTCAGGACCCTATGTTGCGCCACGTTAGCACCAAGGCCCTGGCAGAGTCAGAATTCGCACCGAAAGGGGGAGGGAAAAGCTCCCGCCCCCTGCTTTGCTTCCCCCCGGGCCCGGACCATACCCTGCAGCAACAGGCTTTCGTTATAGCTTCAACACGCGCCTCCCCAGGTGCCCATACCCCGGGGGTCTCAAGGGAGTGAGTACCCTATGTAAGACTAATGCTAGATAGTATTTAGGGTAAACAACATGAATTAACTTACTGAATGTATATATGCCTGTGCATGTATACATGTGTGTATGTATATATGTGTGTATACATGTGTGTGTATGTATTTATGTGTGTATGTGTGTATATACATTGTAATTGTATCATGTGTGTATTATATATCTTGTATACATGTGTTTTATGTATAAGGTGAATCATAGTGTATATGTAATAACATGTGATAGTGTGTATACATTGTGTATGTTAAGTGTGTTGCATGTGTATATGTTCATGTTAGTATGTTGTACAGTAAATGTGTATGTACCGTATATTTGTGTGTACATGTGTATGTATGTGTGTATGTAAATGTGTATGTACTGTATATATGTGTATGTATATTTGTGTATACACACATATCCACAATATCGCCCCATTCACGTCCTAAAACTAACCGCCTGTTGTGCCCCTTACACATGTAAACTACAACCTGATGATGAATTATATTTTAAAAATAATTTTTTTAACCTGTCATTTGTCAAGGTTGTGTATGTTTTTTTGTAGCTGCTGCAGCCAGACTAAGGGGCATGTTCACCGGTGTAATTTGGCCCCGCATTTTTTGGCGTATTTTCTTTAAACACCCAACATGGCACCGAATAGAGCCTATGAATTACTCCGTCCCCCCCCCGGGTGTACAATACGGTTTGATTAGTCGGGGGAAAAAAATGACATGTCCCCCTTTTTTCTGGGCTTACACGCTGCTGATAATGGTGGTGAAGGGGGCCGGCCCCCCTGAAAAGCACGTACTTCCAAAACACTCAGCGTACTGCGGCATCTGGGTACGCGTGCAGTACGCTGTGTGAACATTCCCGAAGGGTAGTTTTCACACGATAGTGGCACCTACCCGTTGCACCCCTATAGGGCTGCGTTTTAAGTACATGCTTTTAAAATGTGTAATTTCAGCAGTGCTCCGGCCACCTCCCATCCACTTTCACTTTTCCCCCCAAAAGAAGTGGAATGTTAATTATTTTTACGAGCGGGTTCTATGTGCCAGGGAAAACAACAGGTAAAAATAGCCTCACCGCTAGATTTTTTCCGAATTTTCGGGGAGTATTTTGGGGGGATTCAGCACAGTTAAGCCCCCTAAAAACATGAGTATGTTTACACAACAAATGTCGGTCTTCTTTGGGGTGTAATTGGCCCTTTAAACGCCCGACGCGAAACTGACAGGTAATTATACGTAGCTGCACCGAGGGCCCTTTTACCTGTTTGGGGGGAAAAAAAAACGTGAGAGCTTCAGAGGGGTGCGTGACACAGTTTTTTTTCTCTGAAAAACACATGCCACAGTTCATGGGGGGTGAAAAATGCGTGTGGCTCAACCCACTGAGCAAAAAAACGCAAAGGGGCCCCGGCCCCCGGGTGTTTTGGGACCCTAGCACGTGCCTGATTGGGGTTTCATCTCCCAGGAACCCCGACGATCATGGTTTTTGCTTCTATAAAGGGCCCGAGCGGAGCCCTTTAACCCCGGCATCGGGTCCGGGGTCCGCTCACCCCCCTGTCTTGCGGCGTTCACTTACCGCCATGCTCCGGGTCTGTCTGCCCCGTCCCGGCGCGCGCGGCCCCCTCCCTAAGCACCGCCCCGTCGGGGGACGTGAAATTAAAGGGACAGTGCGCCGGTAATTGGGCTTCCGGGCACTTTCCTATTTAAATCCGGGGTTTCCCGGCCCTTGCCGGATCCTTATGCTTTACATAACGGAAACCCTTCCTGTAAGCCTTGTCCTGATTCGTGTACCGACCTTTGCCTTCCTCACCACGAATCTTGCCGCCGCCCTGCCTCCCTCTGTCCCGACCACGACCTGCCCGACAATCTGAACCTTCCCCACCCTTGGCCGCCACCCCCCAAGCAAGTCCCACCAGTGGAAGCGACCTAGTAAAACTCCCGCCCCAGCAAGTCCATCGCGCTTTGGGCGGGGGTTGGTGAATACCGGGGGCCTAATTAGATTCCCCTCCCTGGCGTGGGCTTCCACCATCGCTTGCAGGGGTTTCCGTGGATCCATACCAGACCGTACAGTAGGTCTGCCATGGATCCCGCAAGGGCCGTTACCCACCTGGCGGATCTACGCCGTTGTTGCCCGCCCAGTCCCGCAACTAGGTCAAACAGGCGCAGACTGACCAGCTTCCACCATGTTGCAGAAAACTGCACCGCCCAGCACAACCTTCCCATCTCCTGGTTGCCCTGTTCCCGCAGTTCCTTGGCTCTGGGGGGCCCCAAGCTTGGCTTGTCCCTTCCACAAGTACGATGGAGCCCCGAAACTCTGCAGTGGGTTCATCACTCAATGCTAGCATGTGGACTGAGGGCCAAATCTTTTCCGTCCGAACTGGGAAAGTGCTTTCGTGGCACCTGCCTCCGAGAAGGCCCTGGCATGGGCACACTCTGTGGGCAGGAACGATCCAGTGACGGCGGAGACAAGTCGTTTTCCCCGAGTTTTCCCAGGGGTTAAGAACCCCCCGTGCATCTTCCGCTGAGACAGTCCTCCTAAACCCACTCCGGGGAAAAACCGACAAGGGGAGACTACGCGGTGAAATTTTCCGCCCCTTTGGGTTTTCAGAACGCAGGGAATTTTAAAGGCCCCGCTCTGTGGCCCCCCCCCCTTTTTTTTCAAAAAGGGGGGCCCTCTCGAGCCGAGTTAAGGGACTCTTGGGGCCCTAGAGAAAATTTCCAGCTTCCCTCAGTGACTGTTTCTGGTTACCCAACCCCATTGTTTTGCGCTTCTTTGAATGGAAGAGGGAACTTTGGCAGGGGCGATCACTACCCCAAACCCTCGCCGTTTTTTCCTCGCCGGGCACCGGTTTTCCAGGGGCCCTTCCTGCGCCACAGCCCGCCACGCCCACCGAGAGGCCCCCATGAAAAAGGGATGGGGGCCTTGGTCTCACTGAACAAGGGGTTGGCCCACTTTGGAAAAGGAACTTTTTGCCTCTACTGGGGGCCCAGCCCAGAGCTTTTCCGGGGGATTTTTTCCCCAAAGCGTCCCAACATGCGGGAAACCCCCCAAACCTGGGTTCCCTGTGGGAAACATTCCTGGGTGCAAACTCCTCCTCTCCACCCCTGCTGACCCAGAAACAGGCCCCGGTGTCTGAAGCGGGAATCCGTTCCAATTTCCCGGCGTTTCTGGATTGGGGGCTAAAGAAAGGGAACTTTCCCCCATAAAATTTCCCCTATTAAAACAGTATCGTTTTCCGTGGCGCCTTTGGGAAAAACCCCTGTTATCTCGTCTGCAGGGGGGGAGCTGTTTAAAGGCGACACCATCCATTTGGCCCCCAAAAGGGCCCTGCCCCTCCACGTGGGCGCTACAAAAGGGAAAAAAACCCCCCTTCTTAGGGTTTTGCCTCGCTCCTCGGGGGGGTTTTCCCCTCCTGGGACTTCCATGGCGGGCCGGCTCCCACTCCCCCCCTGGCCCTGACGCCCTAAAAAAAAGTAACTCTTGGGGGTTTCCCAACTGTCGGGGGCGTTTTTTTGGGGGGAAACCCCCCCGGCGTTTCCTGCTCCCCCCCGACCCCCCTTGGCCGCGGCCCGGGTTCTCCCACCTGATTTTCGGGAAAATGCTGATGTATTCTCTAAAAAACCCAACGAGAATCTTCCTCTGCATCGCCTTACGACTGCCCCGATTGATTTAAATTGCGTAGCACCATCCTCCTCGGGGCCGAGTCAAACCCCTTTTTCCTTTTCCAAAGAGACACAAGCTAGGCCCAAGTACATCCAGGAAAAATCTCCGGGAAGGGTTAAATTCGAAATCCCCCTCTTCCGCGGGTCCCGGGTTTTCTTTTCATAAAGAAAAAGAGGGGCCCTTCCCACCCGCATAAAAACCCGGGGGGTCTAAAACGAGATCACGGTGAAATACTTTTTACCCTCTGCCGTTAAATCACAGAGCTCTTTGACCGTTGGGGGGGCGCAAAGATTTTTCCCCAAAAGCGGATCTAGGGGTGCCTAAAATCTGGTCCGAAATCTGCAAGGCGAAAAAATGGAAAAAACCGGCCTTTTAAACACCAGGGTGGGCACTTTGGGGCCCTTTTTATGCCTTCGGCAAAGAAAATGCGCCTGCCTCTTCCAGGGTCCTTTAATGACATCTTCCGGGGACCTCCTCAAACCCCCTGCGTAGGGGTTTACCCCCCACGATTGTAGGTGTCCCTCCCCCGACCTCGAAACCCACTTCACCTTCCCGTCGGGGTTGAAGCATCCCCCGAGAGAACCAGCTTTTTTCCCAAGCGGGGAAAAATGCCTCTTAACCAAAAACAAGCCTTCTTTTTTCGGGGATACATCTTTTTCTGACGAAGGCCAACGGGTGGACCCATGCAAAAACTGCCGGCCCGGGGTTGGGGAGTGGCCACCCCCCAGTCCCCCCAAACCCGGGCGAGCCTACAGCGCTTCCTGGGGTTTTTGTAAAAACATCCCCCAATTTTTCCCCCCCTTTTTCTACGCAAAAAGTGGCTCCGATAGTGGCAACTTAAAAAAGAAAACGGGCCAAAACCCCGAAAGCGGGCCCCCGAAGTTTAAAAGGGGGCTTCTTAAGCCAAGTCTGCCTTTGCCACAGAAATCAAATCCTTTTTCAGGGCCCGGACCCCGAAAAACCCTTCACTTTGGGGAAAGGGGGATCCCTCGTCAGGGGGGTTTTGGGGGGCATTTCTTACGCAAAAAGGGCCCCCCGGGAAAAGACCAAAAGGTTGTGGTTTTTTTTTCCCCAAGACTTCCCCCTCCGGCCAAAGAAACTAAAAATTTTTGGGCCCGCCCGGGGAGCTACTAGCTATCAAGCGGCGTTGGAGGAATGGGGGTTATCTGCGGAGGGTGCTCGCCACCCCATCCCCATCTTTTTGGGAAACCACAAAAACCTCCAATACCTCCAGACGGCTCAGCTATTAACCCCCCCCAGGCCCAAGGGATCGCCCCTTTCTTCTCCCGGTTTTTAAAATTTTCCCAAACCACTTCCGGACCGCAGAGAAAAACGGGGAAAAAAAGAAAGCCCCTTCCCGGTGCCTTCCCCCACGTGTTTGGGTTGAGGAACACTTTCCCGAGCAATAAATTTCCCCCAAACCTTATCCCCGGCTGCTCCAATTGCCCCCGGAAGGTTTTCCCCCGGGGAAGACCTACGTACGCCCTCTTTTCCGCAGACGCATCTTTTAAATGGGGGCATTTCCCTTGGGGGGCCGGTCATTCCCCCCGCCCGAAAAAAACCTTCCTCTTGATATCCCCTTTCTAAATTGGGGGCCAGCGCCGTTTAAAGGGTTTTCCAAGGGTTTTTTCTTTTTGTAACTCCTGTGGCCCGCAACAAACCCCCGTCACAAGCCGGCAGGCCCACTACAACCACTACCCCCATCCCAACTCAAAACCCTGGACCAACCTTTTTCTATGGACTTTTTTAACCAATCCCCTCCCCTTTTTTCTGGCAACAAAAAATTTTTGGGGGATCACAGATCGGTTTTTTCCCCAAAATGGCGCATTTTTGCCCTTTGCCAGGGCTGCAATCCGCCCCCCCCCCCCCCCCCCCCCTGGGGGAGCATTCCTTTTTCCCTCCGTGTTCCGCTGCATGGGCTCCCTCAGCAAAAAGTCTCGGAAAAAGGGGGGGCCATTTTTTTTCCAGGGTTTTTGGGGAGCCCTGTTGGGCCCCAAAACCCCGGGGGAAGCCGACTTCTCTTCCCTTTCCCACCCTCAGAAAGAATGGCCCGGTTTTTGGGATGTTACCCAAACCCCCACTTCGTCCCCTTTCAGGCCCAAAATACTGGTCCAACTTGCTGGGCCCCTGGGCGGAATTTTTCTTATAACTCCCTAGATTCAGAGTCCGCGGAGGCCTTTTCCCCCTTTTCACGTATATTTGCTGGGAAACCCCCCCAACTCTTTTCCCCGGCAACTTTCCATCCGACTTCCCCGGTGGCGGGGCACTTTGGTTTCCAAAACATGAAGAAACCCCTTTTGGTGCCAGACCCCGTCTCTGCTCCGTGCTTTTCCCAGCCCACGAAGACTTTTAAAACCGATAAAAAAAGAAGCCCTCCGCCGTCTTCTCCCCAAGGTGACAAGGTGTGACAGGGGGGCCCCAAAATGTCCGCCTTAAATGCCTTCCCCACAAAGGGCCCCAGCTTCCTGGGACCCTTGAGGTTTTTTAGTCCATCCCCCCGGTCTCTTTACAAACCCCGGGCTCCCTCCACCATGCGAATTTCCCAACCATTCCATGCTCATTACTAAAACCCCGGGTCCTTTCCGCTTTCTCTCAGAAGACTGTCCCTCCCCGTCTGGGCTTCCCCCAATTCTTTGAGGTAAAGGAATTTTGGGGTATAGAAGCAGGGGAACGATTTTTTCTAGTTGACGGAAGGGGTTCGGCCCGGGGGAGGGGTCTTGGGGACCGGGGAGAACTCCTAAATTGCAGCATTACCAAAATTTCCTCAACTCGGGGGAAGAGGGGGAGGCCCAAGGGGGGGGTACTGCACGGATGCCCCGCCCCCTCTCCCGGGTCGAGGCACATCCTGCCCCGACACCGAGCGGCGCCCCGACCCCACGTGGGGGTCCGGGGTCCCGCTCACCCCCCTGTCCTGCCGCTTCACTTCCCGGCCACGCTCCTGCTCTGCCCCTGCCTTGTCCCGGCATGCCGGGCCCCCGCTCCCTAGGGCGCCCCGGGCGGTGGAAAACGGAAATTTAAAGGGACAGTGCGCCGGAAAATTGGGGTCATTCCCGGGGCCGTTCCTATTAAGTCCGGACTCTTCCTGGCAGCCTTGCCGGATCCTTATTGCTCTTAGCCTAACGAGAAAGCGTTCCTGTAAGCCTTGCCCTGAGTTCCTGTGTACAGTACCTTCTGCCTGTCCTCGACCACGAATCTTGCCACCTGCCCGACCTCCTGCCCGGTCCCCGACCACAGCCGCCTGACAAACTGAACCCCGTCACCCTTGGGCCCCGCCGCAAGCAAGTCCCACCAGTGGAAGCGATGGAGACTCCCCTCAGCAATCCAAACCCCCCCTTCCGCGGGCTCGGTGAATGCGGGGACCCACTTTGATTTCCGCTCCCTGGCAAGGGCTTCCACCATCGCTTGCGGTGGTCCAGAGGATCCACTACCAGACCCTTACATATAATACATGGACAGTGGAATCTTATAAATATCCTAATAATAATACC
This sequence comes from Phyllomedusa bahiana, assembly GCA_025379985.1. Taxonomy (NCBI): domain Eukaryota; kingdom Metazoa; phylum Chordata; class Amphibia; order Anura; family Hylidae; genus Phyllomedusa; species Phyllomedusa bahiana. Next base: position 53,419 of record JAODAL010027464.1, read on the forward strand.
TGCACTATAATATTACTAATAATAATGCTTGAACTGTTAAATTACATCTCACTGCTCTGCACACAATTGCAATTATTTTTACAACTATTACTTGGTTTTCCCCTTGTTTTCTTATCCCTTGCTGTACAGAACCTATATGTTATGAGTGAATGAAGTGACCATGTGATTTTTATCCATTTTATGTTAGGCCTTTGTGGATTTCTTTTCTCGTGGTCTAAATGCAGAATACAAGTCTCAAGGAATAACAGTGCAGGTCTGAATCCTAATTCTCAGTCACATGCAGTGTAAATTACTGTTCTAAACAATAACTAAAATGTGTTGGTTTTTTTTTTAAATGCTACTGTCACTAGGATGCACGCTTCTTTTTTCTGTGGTTTACTAACTAAAAAAAACCTCATCTTTATTTCAGTATTTCATCTAATTAGGTCCTATCTTTCCTTTTGTCATGCTGTTTTTAGTAACTTTTGTCAGAACTGCAGTATCCTGGTAATTTTTTTTTTTTAGATAACAATGATATATTTTGTCCTTGGACTGAGCTGATCTCCAATCCTGTGTTGGACTGGGGTGCCTAGGACCCATCAAAGAAGTTGATTTTAGGGGTTCACTGTGCCTCCCTTTCTCCACCACCTATACCTGTATGTCCCACCCGGCAGTGTTCAGGAAAATACTTTGGGAAAGTATTTTAAATACAAAATACTTATGACTGAAGTATTTTTAAATAAAAATACTCAATAATTTAATCCTGAATTATTTTTTTTCGTATTCAAAAGGGCTTTAATTTTAAAGACAAAAATGTAGTACAATTTTTTCGCAGCATATTGTCAGATAACCTACAGTTTTTACACAAAACAATACACAAAAAAAAAAATACATCCAACCCATTGTTACCGGGTTTACCCCCCAAGGGGCACATCCCCCTAATCATAGGGGATACATTCATCCCCCCGGGTCCGGGGGCACGGGACAAACAGGCTACAATAAAAACCCCAAAATTTGAGGGGTTAGCGTTTTTGATCTTAAAGAGTGGGGATTGCCAGTAATGGGCCCAAAAAAATGACCTTTTTGGGGTACAGAAAGGAAAAAGTAACAATAGAAAAAACAAAAAACTACCGCGACCAAACATAAGAGAGTTTAAAATCTCACAAAATGGCTTTATCCAGGGAAATTTTGGGGAAATTTCCCCACATACATAGGGCAAAAAAACGGGCGCCTGTACTCCCCCTGACCACTTTCTCTGCTCCCAACAATTCCCCCGTCTGAGAGGCTCATGCCTCTATTTGGGAGAGCCCGTTGAATCCGCCCACTCTAAAGGTCTCCCCTCACCAAGTAGCCACAAATTTTTTGGGGACGATTATGAACAGCACGTATCTCCTCCATACGCTGAATAGAGGAGAGCTCCGTAAACCAAACAATATGGAGGGAGCCCCCCGCTGACCTCCACAAGCGCGGGAAACAAGCCCACCACTGAGCATGAAATGAAATGTCTCTTAAGAAAAGTGCAAG